>PVJN01004404.1:0-42099 GCA_004026805.1 Lasiurus borealis | reverse complement strand
TAAAGCTGTCCTTATATGCAGATGACATGATACTGTACATAAAAAACCCGAAGGACACCATCTCAAAACTAATTGACTAAATAAATGAATATGGCAATGTAGCAGGATACAAAGTTAATGTCAAGAAATCTGTGGCATTTCTGTACAATAGTGAAATTACAGAAAGAGAGACTCAAAAAGCAATCCCATTTACCATCGCACCAAAAAATTAAGATACCGAGGAATAAACCTAACTACAGAGGTAAAAGACCTATATGTAGAGAACTACAGGACACTGAAAAAAGAGATAGAGGAAGATGTTAACAGATGGAAGGGCATACCATGCTCATGGATTGGGAGAATCAACATCATTAAAATGTGCATACTACCCAAAGCAATCTACAGATTCAACGCACTACTCATTAAAATACCAATGACATACTTCACAGACCTAGAAAGAATTCTTCATAGATTCATCTGGAACAAAAAAACACCACGAATAGCTACAGCAATTCTGAGAAAGAAGAATAAAGTAGGTGGGATCTCAATACCAGATTTCAAGCTATATTACAAAGCAACTGCTCTCAAAACAGCTTGATACTGGCACAAGAACAGACATATAGACCAATGGAATAGAATAGAGAACCCACATATCCACCCAAACCACTATGCTCAACTAATATTTGACAAAGGAGGCATGAACATACAATGGAGTCAAGATAGCCTCTTCAACAAATGGTGTTGGGAAAATTGGACAGATACATGCAAAAAAATGAAACTGGACCGCCAACTTACAACATACACAAAAATAAACTCAAAATGGATACAGGATTTAAACATTAGAAGGGAAACCAGAAAAATATTAGAGGAATCCACAGGCAGCACAATCTTAGACATATGCCGAAAGAACTTCACTGATACTGCTCCAAAGGCAATGGAAGATAAATTAAAAATAAACAAATGAGACTTCATCAAATAAAAAGCTTTTGCACAGCAAAAGAAACCATCAACAAAACAACAAGAAAGACCACTGGAGGGGAGGACATATTTGCAAATGTTATCACTGATAAAGGTTTAATCTCCAACATCTACAGCCAACTTATACAACTTAATAAAAGGAAGATAAACGATCCAATTAAAAAATGGGCAACGGACCTAAATAGATACTTTTCGAAAGATGAGAGAAGGAAGGCCAAGAGACACATGAAAACATGTTCAAAATCACTAATTATCTGAGAGATGCAAATCAAAACGACAATGCGATACCATCTTACACCTGTCAGAATGGCAATCATTAACATATCAACAAACGACAAGTGTTGGTGAGGATTCAGAGAAAAAGGAAATCTTGTGTACTGTTGGTAGGAATGTAGACTACTGCAGCCACTGTGGAGAACAGTATGGAGTTTTCTTTTAAAAAATAAAATGGATCTCCCATTTGACCCAGCAATCCCACTCTTAGGAATTTATCCTAAGAAATTACAAACACCAATCAGAAAGGATTTATGCACCCCTATGTTCATAGCAGCACAATTTACAATAGCTCTAATTTGGAAACAGCCGAGGTGCCTGTCAGCAGATGAGTGGATCAGAAAACTGTGGTACATCTACACAATGGAATTCTATGCTGCCATTAAAATGAAGGAACTCTTACCATTTGCAGCAACCTGGATGGAACTGGAGAGCCTATGCTTAGTGAAATAAGCCAGTCAATGAAGGAGAAGCACCACATGCTCTCCCTCATTTGTGAATAATAAAGAACATTGTAAACTGATGAACAAAAGGATAGATACAGAGGCAGTAAAGCATCAAACAGACTGTGATATTATAGCAGGAAGATTAATGTGAGGTGGGGTAGATAAGAGATCAATCAAAGGACTTGTATCTATGCATATAAGCATAACCAATGAACATAGACACTGGGGGGTTGGGGTATGCCTGGGAGGGAGGAGGGGCAATGGGGAGATATGTATACATGTAACACAATTAAAAAAATGAAAAAAATAAAAAATAATAAAACAAAAAAAATAGGAAAAAAGAAGCATCAAACAGACTGTCAAATATCAGGGGGAAGGCAGGGGAGGGTTAAATAAATGGGGGTAAGACAGTGGTTGGCAAACTCATTAGTTAACAGAGCCAAATATCAACAGTACAACCATTGAATTTCTTTTGAGAGCCAAACTTTTTAAACTTAAACTTCTAATGCCACTTCTTCAAAATAGAATCTCCCAGTCCATGGTATTTTGTGGAAGAGCCACACTCAAGCGGCCGAAGATCCATATGTGTCTCGTGAGCCGTGGTTTGCCAACCATTGGGGTAAGAGATGAACCAGATGACTTGTATGCATGCATATAAGCATAAACAATTGACAAAGACACTTAGGGGGGTGAGGGCATGTGCCCGGGCATTAAGGGAGGCTTGGGGGAGGTCTATACAGGCTAAAGGAGACATATTCTCCTATTTGTAATACTTTAAATAAACAAACAAAAAAACCCACCTTAGCTTTGTAAGTTCAAAAAATAAACACTGATAATTCATGCAGCGAGAAAGTTTCAGAAATATAAAATACAGTTTTGAATTATTGAAATAAAAGGATGACAATAATTTTAAAAGTCAAAGAATAATCAAAACTACATTCAAACAGAAAGGGAAGAACCAAGATTTTGGAATAACTAAATGTCAGTACTCACCTACTTCCAACAACCATATCAAAATTACAACTGAAATACAGAACAACCATCAATCAGAACTGCCTGAAAGATGGCTGAATGGAAATACTATAAATAGAGAAGTAAAGAAAAAAGCATGTTGAGACTGTAGAGGAGCAAAGGCGCAGAACAGGCTGCTCCAACACATACGTGGGCCTTTTTAAAAAATATATATATTTTATTGATTTTTCACAGAGAGGAAGGGAGAGGGAGAGAGAGATACATCGATCAGCCGCCTCCTGCACGCCCCCTACTGGAGATGCCCCCGCAACCAAGGTACATGCCCTTGACCGGAATCCAATCTGGGACTTTTCAGTCCGCAGGCCGACTATCTATCCACTGAGCCAAACCGGTTTCGGCTATAGGCCATTTTTTAATCCTGTTGGAGATCACCCCTGCAGAGGCCACCAGTAGGAACAAGGGGTTCCAGCTCCATATCTAGACCTCCCAGAGTCCCAGAGCTGGGAAGATAAACCCCTATAACTTAAGGCTGTAAAAACCAAAAGGGATTGTGGTTGAGGGAAACAGATTGCTGGAGATCCAAATGACCCTGTTAAAGGCAGGGAACAAACTTACTTGGACTAGCTTCCTCTGCCACTGGGGACCAGACACATATGGGAGAAACCAGATTGTTGGTATAGGGGCAAGAACTCAGTTGTAGATTTCTACCAGATCAAGGTGCTCTCAGGGATCACTGTTCCTATTCCAAAACCTCCCTTGTCCCCAGGCTGACTGGAAACCATATCTGAATCTCCATCAACCTGGCATACACAGTTCACTCCATATTGGTGATTCCCTGAGACCCAACCCCATCCAATATACAGCTCGATATGAATGGCCTATTCTGGCTCAGTTTTAGACTTTGCTAAAAATCTCAAACAAGTTGCAGGTCATGTCAGTGGCCCCAAGCCTATCAATATAAGGACCAATATCCGGCATTTGTACCAGCCTGCCTTGCTGCACAGCTGAGTCTTGCCCGGGCACATCCAAATACAAATACAATACAAATAGGAGGATGCTGCAGATCTCAATGTAGCTACTGTTGGGTGGCCCTAGGCAGTGGCTGACTTTGCACCTCCCTGGAGACCCAAGAGCCAGTGCACCTGGTGATCAGCTTCAGACCATACAGATTACAAATCTACACTTCCAGAAATGAAACACTCAAGGGGTAATAGATCAGTGAGCACCACAGCACTACTAAAGCAAGTCCTGCTCCATAGCAGTGTTTCTTGCACAGCAGCTCTCCCACTGTAGTCACAGCTGGTCCTCACAATCAGTTAGCCTGGAGGTCAATTCCTCTCAATAAGGCTAATGGCAATCAGGTCTCAACTATAAGACCTTGCACACAGTCCACATAACTGCACCTGCAGCTCAGGTAACTGCAGTGGCTGAGGCAATGGACGCAAAAGGATTCCTATTACACAAGGTGACTCTACCAACTCCAGGAGACATAGAAGCTCTATCCAATACATAGAAACAAACACAGGGAAGTAGCCAAAATGTGGAGACAAAGAAATATGTCACAAATGAAAGAAATGGAAGAAAACAAATTACGGAATACAGAGTTCTAAATCATGGTTATGGTTACTCAAGGATTTTCGTGTGACCTTTAAGAACCTTAGTAATAATTTCAAGAATCTTAGTGAGAATGCCAAGGAAAAAGACCAGTCAGAAATTAAGGATACACTAACTGAAATAAGGAATAATTGACAGGGATTCAACATTAGGTAGACGATTCCAAGAATCAAACAATTTGAAATATGAGGAAGCAAAAAACACCCAATCAGAAGAGTGAAAATGGCCTCCAGGTCTCCAATGAGAGATGCTGAAAGGTTTCAGTGACCTTCAGCTACAAGGTGCCACAAATATGCTTTTAAAGGCATCTGTAAGTCAAAATGTCCCACCCATCCACCCAGGCTAAGCCCTCCAGCCCCAGTAACTAAACCCCGCAGGCTAAGACCTCCAACCCCAGTAAACCTGAGTCTTCTTTGACTGGGACATTAGAGACAAGCAAGTTAGTCGAATTGTCTTAGACTTGTTTGCAGATATTGTTAACAAAAGTGTAGAAAAAAAAATTTTTTTAATATATTTTATTGATTTTTTTTTTACAGAGAGGAAGGGAGAGGAATAGAGAGATAGAAACATCGATGAGAGAGAGACATTGATCAGCCGCCTCCTGCACACCCCCTATGGGGGATGTGCCCACAACCAAGATACATGCCCTTGACCGGAATTGAACCCGGGACCTTTCAATCCACAGGCCGACACTCTATCCACTGAGCCAAACCGGTTTTGGCAAAACTAGAAAATTTGCATCTGTTGTGTACGGGAGAAAAAGTCACTGGACACACCACTAGGAATCCTCTCCTTTGAATTTTTAAGAAATTTATGATTCAGGATGGAGACTTCTCAAATCAGAAGGGGACAGGTGGATGAAGTATTATGGTGAAAATTTTAAAGATGAAAATTTCTTCGTAAGCATAATCAGGAGAATTTATTGAGCACGGCAAATACAAGCTGCAATGCAAATGGTTCTTGGTTGTTTCTTTATTAATTAAACCTTGATTATTCACATTATTACATTTGTTTCGCTTTTTTCCCATCCATAGCCCCCCTCCACCCGGTTCCCACCCTTCCCTCTAACCTTACCTCTCTCTCCATTAACCTCATCCATAGGTGTATGATTTTTGTCCAGTCTCTCCCTGTACACCCTTCACTCCTTTCCCCCTGAGAATTGTCAGTCCACTCCCTTTCTGTGCTCCTGATTCTATTTTATTCACCATTTTATTCTGTTCATCAGATTTTTAATTCACTTAATTTTTAGATTCACTTATTTGTTGTTCATAATTTTTTATCTTTTACCTTTTTCTACTTCCTCTTCTAAAAGAGTACCTTTCAGCATTTCATATAATACTGGTTTGGAGTTGATGAACTCCTTTAGCTTTTTCTTCTCTGTGAAGCTCTTTATATGCCCTGCAATTCTGAATGATGGGTTTGCTTAATAGAGTATTCTTGCTATTCATCACGTTGAATACTTCTTGCCACTCCCGTCTGGCCTGCATCGTTTCTGTTGAGAAATCAGCTGACAGTCGTATGGGTTGCTCCCTTGTAAGTAATGAACTGTTTTTCTTTTGCTGCTTTTAATATTCTCTCATTGTCTTTTGCTCTTGGTATTTTAATTATGATGTGTCTTGGTGTGGTCCTGTTTGGATTCCTTTTATATGGGGTTCTGTGTGCTTCCTGGACTTGTAAGTCTATTTCTTTTACCAGATGTGGGAAGTTTTCAGTCATTATTTCTTTAAATAGGTTTTCAGTATCTTGCTCTCTCTCTTCCTCTGGCACCCCCATAATTCTGATGTTGGTACACTTAAAACTGGCCCAGAGGCTCCTTACATTATCTTCACATTTTTGGATTTTTTCTTCTTGCTTTTCCAGTTGAATGTTTTCTGATTCTTTATATTTCAAATTTTTGACTTGATTCTTGCCTTCCTCTAATCTGCTGTTGGGTCTCTGTATAATATTTTTTATTTCAGTTAGTGTATGTTTAATTTCTAGTTGGTCTTTTTCCATCTCAAGTTGGACCTTTTCCATCTCTAGTTGGTCCTTTATCATCTCCTCTTGGGTATCGCTAAATTTATCCATCTTTTCTAGTATATTCTTAAAAAACTTTATAACTGTGGTTTTGAACTCTATATCCAGTCGTTTGTTTTCCTCCATTTCTTTCGTTTGTGATCTCTTCCTTTGTCTCCGTATTTTCACTATACTGGGAGAACTTCTGTGTTGGATTCAGCCTTATGATAGCAGACTTGCAAAACTGCAAAAGCCTCTCTGTTGAGCTTGGGATGGGTGGAGTCTCAGGGCTTAACGAACTGCCTTGCCTTCCAGTCGGCCCCGCCCTCCACGGCCCATGAGTCTCACGTGACTGGTTAATCGCAGGGGCGGTCTCTGTGCATTTCCACTCACGTTGTCTCGCAGTGCCTCTAGACTGCTGCCTTTCCAGCTCCCCTGTGCTCCGGGATCATATAAGTCTGGGTCTCCAGGGTTTCACCTGAAACAGATTTAATGGAGTTAGAAATGGCACAGTTGGGAGACTCTGTCTCCGGCCCACTTGTGAAAGCCAGTGGCACAAGCAGCAGTCGGTCTTCTGCATACAATGCTATGCATGGCACCAGACTTCTGCGCTTTCGCGACTCCCCTAAATTTCCGTATACTTCTCCCTTTTCACAATCCAAACTCCCCCATATGAGTTTCAGCTGGATTTGGGGTTTAGTGTCGTAGGATAAGGAGTTCAATGCCCTTGGGAGTCTCCGTCTCTCTCCTGCCAGAGAAAGCCAGCCAGGTACTCTGATACCGCCCTCTCCACACATGCATCTCTGAACTTCAGCTTTTTGCAGCTCCTCTGAGTCTCTGTGAACCCCTCTCTTTCCTTCTAGTTGTAGAATTTCCACTCAGCCAGCTTTCCTGTGGTTCTGGATGATGTCTGTTCTGTCTTTTAGTTGTAGTTTTGAAACTGTTTTGCAAGGCAGCAGTGTAGGTGTTTACCTATGCCGCCATCTTGGATTCTGGTTCTCAGGTCTTCATTACATTAGTTCCAACCTCTCATTTGAATGGAAACGTAATATTTGGCTAGGTAATTAAAGAAATGGTTATGGCAAAAATTCTGGAAAATGTAGAAGTGAATGGTGAAAAACCTGCCAAATTATGTATTATTGCAGAATGTGGAGAACTGAAGGAAGGAGATAACTGGGGAATATTCTCAAAAGATGGTTCTGGGGGAAAAAAAAAAAAAAGTAACAGTCATCCAGATATTCCTGAGGATACAGATATAGATTTAAAAGACATAAATTATATTATCTAATAGAAGAGTAATATGCAAAATGATCATACCTCCGCTACACCTGCAAGCCATGACCACCATGATGTCCACCAGCCAATCATAGTGAGTATGCAAATTAATCCAACCAAGATGGCTACAGCCACAGAGAGAGCAGGAGAGAGGATTGGGTTGCCCCTGGAGATGAAGGAAGCCAAGGTTTCCACAAACCCTGATCGGCACGTAAGGCAACGAAGTTTCAATGGCTGTGCAAGCAAATACTTGGCTATGCTCCAGGCCACAAAGTTTCAGTTGTAGAAGATAAATAAATCACAAATACCAGGGACACCACTTGGGTCACTGGGGTCATGGCCAGCCTGCAAACCACCACAGGCCCCTTGCTCAGGCCACCCCAAGGGAACACCCACTCTGATCCAGGACACCCTTCAGGGCAAACCAGCTGGCCTACACAGTGCAGCAGGCCCCTATCATATCTACTAAGAGTAATTTCCAGATTGATCATCACTCCAAAACACAAGATGACTGCCCCCATGTGGCCAAAAGATCCTGGCCCCATGTGGACACAAGATGGCCATCACAGCAGGGGAGGGCAGTTGGCGGGGACTAGGCCTGCAGAGGAGGTTTAATGGAGTTAGAAGTGGCGCAGTTGGGAGACTCTGTCTCCGGCACACTTGTTGGGGGTGATCAAGCCTGTAGGGGAGGGCAGTTGGTTTTCCTCCATTTCTTTTGTTTGTGATCTCTTCCTTTGTCTCGGCATTTTCAATATGCTGGGAGAACTTCTGTGTTAGATTCAGCCTTATGATACCAGACTTGCGAAACCGCAGAAGCCTCTCTGTTGAACTAGGGATGGGTGGAGTCTCAGGGCTTAAGGGGACCGCCTTGCCTTCCAGTCAGCCCCACCCTCCATGGCCCCTGAGTGTCACGTGACTGGGTAATCGCTGGAGCGGTCCTTGTGCATGCGCACAATGCCTCTAAGACTGTTGCCTTTCCAGCTCCCCTGCGCTCTAGGACCACACGAGTCTAGGTCCCCAGGGTTTCGCCAGAAACTGGGGTTTAGTGGAGTCAGAAGTGGCACAGTTGGGAGAATATGTCTCCCGCCCACTTGTGAAAGCCAGCGGCACAATCAGCAGTCTGTCCTCTGCGCAGTGCTATGCGTGCCAACAAACTTCTGGTCTTTTACAACTCCCCTAAATTTCTGTGCACCTCTCTTTTCACAGTCCAACCCCCCCCCCCTGTATGAGTTTCAGCTGTATCTGGGGTTTAGTGTCATAGGATAAGGGTTTCAATGCCTTTGAGAGTCTCCGTTTCCCTCCTGCCAGAGAAAACCAGCCAGGTACTCTGGCACCAGTTCTCTCTATGTGTGTGTCTCTGTACCTCACCTTTTTGCAGCTCCTCTGGGTCTCTGTGAGTCCCTCTCTTTCCCTCTAGTTGTAGAATTTCCACTCAGCCAGCTTTCCTGTGGTTTTGGATGATGTCCGTTCTGTCTTGTAGTTGTAGTTTTGAAATTGTTGTGCGAGGCATTAGTATAGGTTTTTACCTATGCCACCATCTTTGATTCTCCAACCTTTAGCTTTTAAGTGGCATGCCGAATATTGGTGATGGTAAACTGATGATATCAAATTAGCAGGGAGAAACTGACAGTTGTTTGGAGGCTCTTGAAATAGATCCATCAAATATCAAATATTGTAGAGCTCAAGGATGGCAAGAATTGAAAGAATATGACCAAGCATTGGCTAATCTTAAGAAAGTTCAGGAGCTAGCACTAGAAGATAAAAGTTATGAAGGCAGTACTGCTGAAAGTCAAAAGATAAAGGCATGGGAATATAAAGCAATGTATGCAAAAATTTTGCTAAATAAGGAATTCACTTAAGCTAAAATATTACACATTGATGTTTAAAGACAATAAGAGAATTTAAGGGATTTTGGTTATTAAATATGATCCCTAATGCATTTCTTTGATACTTCCGTTCTCAACTGTTTACAGTTTGGGAATACTGATACAGGTTCACTCTTAAAAGAAGTGATATAATGTATACTTTGCCCTCTCATGGCTATCTGAATTATTCACAAAGAATAATCATGTTCAATCTATTTTAAAACTAAAAATACCTCTTGGTGAATACAAAAATGAAAGCTTAAAAATGGAAAGGGGGCAAAAGGAAGAAGAATCTAAAAATATGAAGATAGTGTAAGGAGTCTGTGGGACAATTTCAAGCATACCAACATTCACATTATGGAGGTTACAGAAGGAGAAGCAAGAGAGCAAGATATCTGAAATCTATTTGAAGAAATAATGACAGACCTAGCTGGTTTGGTTCAATGGAAAATGTTGGCCTGTGGACTGATGGGTCGCAGGTTCAATTCTGGTCAAGGGCACATGCCCAGGTTGTGGGCTAGATCCCCACTGTGAGGCATGCAAGAGGAAAAGCATCAATGATTCTTTCTCATCACTATTGTTTCTATCTCCCTCTGCTGCTCCCTTCTCTGAAATCAATAAAAATATATATATTTTTAATTCTAAAAGAAATAATGATAGAAAAATTCCCCTACCTGGATAAAGAAATAGACTTACAAGTTAGGGAAGCACAGAGAGAAACAAATAAGAGGAACCCAAAGAGGACCACACCAAGACACATCATAATTACAATGCCAAGGATTAAAGACAAAGAGAGAAACTTAAAAGCAGCAAGAGCAAAGCAATTAGTTACCTACAATGGAGTGCTCATAAGACTGTCAGTTGATTTCTCAACAGAAACTCTGCAGGCCAGAAGGGAGTGGCAGGAAATATTTAAAGTGAATATTAGCAAGTACCTACAACCAACTTTACTCTATACAGCAAAGCTATCATTTAGAATTGAAAGGCAGATAGAGTTTCATAGAGAAGAAAAAGCTAACAAAGTTCATCATTACCAAACTAGTACAGTGGTACCTCGAGATACGAGTTTAATTCGTTCCGTAACCTTGAGGCGTGGGATACTATGAGACGCTCGAGTCACGGTAAACTGGTGGGTCGTGTGCAGCCGGCTGAGCCACGCGATTACTCGTATCTCAAAGCAAAAATCGCTCGCTCAATGGCTCGTATCTCAAAAACCTCGTATGTTAGGGCACTCATATCTCGAGGTACCACTGTATTACATAAAATGTTGAAGGGCATTCTTTAAGAGAAAAAGTAAGAAAAAGAACAAAAATATGAATAATAAAATAGCAATTAATACATACCTATCAACAATTGAATCTAAAACTCAAAATATACAAACAAGAAACCTAATGAACACAATAAACTGGTGAATAAAATAAAATCAGAGGCATGAAAATGGAACAGATTCACAATTCTCAGAAGGAAGGAGAGCAGGAGGGGTGGGAAGAGATTAAACAAAGACCTGATATGCTTATATGCCAGAAAAAAGGATGGTGAAGACATGGAGTGGGGCAGGAACCAGTGGAGAGGCATAATGGGGTATGTAAAAAGAAGGACATCTGTAGTACTCTCAACAATAAATACTTTTAAAACAACAAAGAACAACTACATTCAAACACTATTTCCAATTGTCAATTATACCCACAATTTGAGTGAAATGATAGTACAGTATTTAACTACAGGCTGATTTTTTTTTTATAGCTAATTATTCCATTATGCTATGCTTTTACATTGAAAAGCACCTTATTCATCCACTTCAATATTAAAAAAAACTACAATTTAGTCTAGAAGGTGAAAAATGGGAACAGTGTAACAACAAAGAATTACATGGCAAGTCTTGTGGTTTTAATTCCACGTAAGAGCTTGTATGTACATTAAGATGGAATTCTTACTTACACAAATACATATCTAAAATTTAGGGCAAAATTACAAAACAAAAACTAGTTTAAAAATGAAAAAAATAAACAGAACCGAAAGAATAATTGTCAATGAACATTATTTCTTTTCATATAAAATTTCTTCCCTACTTTGGTTTCTTAAAATGTTCTTATTAATTTTCAAGAGAGAGAAGAAGCGAGAGGGAGAGAAACATCAATGTGAGAGAAAAACATCAATTGTTTGCCTCCCATACAAACCTCAATTGGAACCAAGCTGCAACCTAGATTTGCACCTGACCAGGAATTAAACCACTGACATTTAGGTGCATGGGGTGACAACCAACTGAGCCACACTGGCCAGGGCTGAAGATTATTTCCAATCTTCTGCAATTACTTATTTAACACATTGAGTATAGTGATCCCAAATTTTTATAAAATTATTTGACAGGCTTGACTATTAAACAAAAAACAAAAGGTGTACATGGTAGTAAATGGATAACAAACATGAGTGATTTCATAAAAATGTTTGTGCCCTAACTGGTATGAATCAGTGGATAGAGTGTCAGCCAGTGGACTCAAGGGTCCCAGGTTCGATTCTGGTCAAGGGCATGTACCTTGGTTGTGGGCACATCCCTAGTAGGGGGTGTGCAGGAGGCAGCTGATTGATGTTTCTCTCTCATCGATGTTTCTAACTCTCTATCCCTTTACCTTTCTCTCTGTAAAAAAACAATAAAGTATATTTTAAAAAATGTTTGCAAATGTACTTTCATAAAAGTTGAGTGATATATAAATTAAATCAAGATACCACGTTTTAGCCCAGCTGTCATGGCTCAGTAGTTGAGCATCAACCTATGAACCAGGAGGTCACAGATCAATGCCTGTTCAGGGAACACATCTGAATTGCAGGCTCTATCCTGTGTGGGACATTTAAGAGGTAGCTGATCTATGATTCTCTCTCATTGATGTTTCTCTCTTTCTCTCCCTCTCCCTTCCTCTCTAAAATCAATGAAAATATATTTGAACAAAAAGGCAGCACAGTTTAACAAACATTAAGTAATACTTCTACTCCTGTAGGAAGCTTACAATATGGAAATAAAAGTTATGTTATAAAAAAAGTAATAGTTTTCTCATGGGAGCAATTTTACATTAACCATTAATAGCTTTATATAATATGTTGACTTAGCAATTCCAGTAAAGAAACTCACCTCAAGAAAATAAAATAAGGAGTTTTAAAATGGCAGCCCAGTAAGTGGATGTTACACAGGCAGATCATGCAGACCAAACTGGAATTAAAACTAAAATATAAAAAAAAAATCATGAATAATCAACTAGCTGAAGAAAACCCTGATAACCAAAGATGGAAAATGGTAGGAAGAGTTGAGGAGAGAAAGGGCTGGCTGGCTGGGCTCCCATAGATAGCAACTGAGGCTCTGAAAAGTTATTTTATCTGTGGGGGGTTGCCACTTAGCATTCTGGGGTCTAATCCCCAAGCTGGGCCCCCAGTAGAAAACAGTAGAACTGAGAAAGGTGCCCACATAACATCTATCAGTGAAAAGCAGCAGGGTTGCTATCTACTAGGGAGAGACACCTAGAAATGCTGGCAACCTCTAAAAGAGCCAACACACAAAATATCGTGTGTAGCCACTCACCTTGGATTCTGGTACAGGGAGAACAGAGTCAACTGGAGCTATGTGGGTAGAAGCCAGGGTTGGGGGCTCTGATGTTAGAGCTCAGAAGGCAAACACCCCAGCTGTCTGTGTTGAGTCATTTCTAAACATTTGCAGAGGTCTTCTTTTGAAGGCAGACCTTTTAAAGGCAGACATTTGCTATCTAGGTGGTTTTTGACTGGTGGAAAGACAGTTGCCCCATCCTATTGGAAAACACCTTGCCTCACCATGTGGAGTTTCTATAGCCCACTGAGAGACTGAGAAAAACAGACTCCATGCAAAAAGCAACTGCCCTACCCTGTTGAAAAAAACTCTTGCTATGGAACACTGCCTGGAGACTACTCAAGACTGAATCTAATCAATCTTCAGGCAGCAGTGGGTCTTTAGAAGCTTTGAGTCTTTGCCTGATCTAATTAGTCAAAAACAATGTTTGACACTGTCCTGCACTAGAGAATGGAGACCTAATACATAGACACACACCCAAACAGACAGCTAAAATGGGTATGAATAATTAAAAAAAAAAACAAATGAAAGAACAACAGATTTTTCCAGAAGAGAGAAATGAAATGGAAATAAAACATTTATTTGATAGAGAGTTCAGATTAATGATGGTAAATATGCTAACCACTATAAGAAAACATAGTAACTATGAGTAAAGAACAGTCTGAAATGAAGAATGACACAGCACTAATAAAGAACACAGTGGAAGTAATACATAGCAGATTAGGGGAAGCTAAGGATTGATTGAGTGAATTACAAGATAGGGTAGAAAAAAAAATCACTTAATCAGAAAAACAAAAAGAAAAAAAACAATTAAAAAGCAGGAGGAACTCTAGCTGGTTTGCCTTGGTAGATAAGAGGGTCATACTTAGAACTGAAGTATCCCGGGTTCGATTCCAGTCAAGGCCACATGCCTGAGATGCAGAATCAATCCCTAGTAGGGGGGATGCAGGAGGCAGCAGATCAATTATTCTATCTCATCATTGCTTTCTTCTCCCTTACTCCTCTCAGAAATCAATATCCTATCTAATAAAAGAGTAATATGAAAATTGACCATACCTCTGTTATACTCACAAGCCATGCCCATCAGCCAATTAGAACCAATATGCAAATCAACCCAACCAAGATGGCTATGGCCACGGAGAGCACAGGAGAGAGGCCTGGGATGCCCCTGGTGATGGAAGAAGCCTGGCTGGGGGAGGTTAAGGCAACAAGTTTCAATGGCTGTGCCAACAGAAGGCTTGGCTGCGCTCCAGGCTACAAAGTTTCAATTGTAGAAGACAGATAAATTCCCAGATACCAGGACCTCCACTTGGATTGCTGGGGGGCATGGCTGGCCTGCAAACACCACAGAACACTCGCCCAGGCCACCCCATGCCCCAAGGGAACACCCACCCTGACCCAGGACATCCTTCAGGCCCCCACCCATGCACCAAGCCTCTATCCTATCTAATAAAAGAGTAATAGGCATATTGATTATCACTCCAACAAACAAGATCCTGCTCCCATGTGGACACAAGATGGCCACCACAAGATGGTCAGCAGGGAAGGGCAATTGGGAGAGACTAGGCCTGCAAGGGAGGCAGTTGGGGGTGATCAACCCTGCAGGGAAAGGCAGTTAGGAGTGACCAGGTTAGCAGAGGAAGAAAGCTGGGGTGACTGGACCTGCAGGGAAGGACAGTTGGGGGTGACCAAGTCACAGGGTAGGGCAGTGAGGGGCAAACAGGCTGGCAGGGGAGCAGTTAGGCATCAATCAAGCTGGCAAGGGAGTGGTTAGGGGATAATCAGGAAGGTAGGCAGGTGAGCAGTTAGAAGCCAGCAGTCCTAGATTGTGAGAGGAATGTCTGATTGCCCATTTAGGATTAGGCCTAAACAGACAATTGGACATCCCTCCTTGAGGGGTCTCAGATTAGAGAGGGAGCAGTCTGGGCAGAAGGACAACCCCCAGCCCCCGTGCATGAATTTCATGCACTGGGCCTCTAGTGTGTGTGTGTGTGTGTGTGTGTGTGTGTGTGTGTGTGTGTGTATACATATATACATACAGTGGTATCTCGAGATACGAATGCCCTAACATACAAGATTTTTTGAGATACGAGCCATTGAGCAACATTTGAGATAGGAGTAATCGTGTGGATTGACCAGCTGCACACGACCCACCAGTTTACCGTGACTCGAGCGTCTCAGAATGAATTAAACTCGTATCTCGAGGTACCACTGTATATACACATACATACACATACACACACAAACATATCTATAATAATAAAAGCTAATATGGTAATTAAACCGGACAGCTGAATAACATTTCGGACATCATTCCGGATGTCCTTCCAAATGAAGTCATGGTGGCAGGGGCCGAGGCACAGGTGATTGGTACCATCAGGCAGGCAGGCGAGCAGTTAGCGACAATCAGGCAGGCAGGTAAGTGCTTAGGGTTATCAGGCAAGCAGGCGAATACTTAGGGAGGATAAGGAAGACAGAGTGGTTAGGGGCAATCAGGCAGGTAGGCAAGTGGAGAGACAATAATCAGGCAGGCAAGCAGAGGCAGTTAAGGACAGTGAGGCAGGAAGGCGAGCAGTTAAGGGTGATCAGGAAGGCAGGTGAGTGGTTAGGGCGGATTGCAGGCAGATAAGCAGTTAGGGGCATCAGGCAGGCAGACAGAGTGGTTTGGGGCGATCAGGCAGGCAGGCAGTGGTTAGGGCAAACAGGCAGGCAGGTAAGCAGTTAGGAGCCAGTGATCCTGGATTGCGAGAGGGATGCCTAACTGCTAGTTAGATCCTGCAAGAATTCGGACCTAAACTGGCAGATGGACATCCCCCAAGTGGTCCTGCATTACCAGAAGGTGCAGGCTGGGCTGAGGGACACTCTTCCTCCTGTGCACAAATTTTGTATCTTAAAAATAAAAACAAAGAAAAAGAACAGGAGGACATTTAAGGGAGTTGTGGGACACCATGAAACATAACAATATTGGTATAATAGGTGTGGCAGAAATGGAAGAAAGAGAACAAAGGATAAAAAAAAGTGTTTAAAGAAATAATGGCAGGCCCTGTCCAGTTTGGCTCAGTGGATAGAGCATCAGTCTGTGGACTGAAGGGTCCCGGGTTCGATTCTGGTCAAGAGCATGTATGTTGGTTGTGGGCACATCCCCAGTAGGGAGGTGTGCAAGAGGCAGCTCATCGATGTTTCTCTCTCATTGATGTTTCTAGCTCTCTATCCCTCTCACCTTCTCTCTGTAAAAAAATCAATTAAATATATTTTTAAAAAGAGAGAAAGATAATGGCCAAAAATTTCCTAACCTGGAGAAGGAAAGAGTCAAACAAGTTCAGGAGGCACAGAGAGTCCCAAGCAAGAAGAACCCAAACAGGCCTATGTTCACCCAAATCATAATTAAAATGCCAAAAATTAAATACAAAGAATTTTAAAGGCAGCAAGAGAAAAGAAAACTGTTACCTACAAAGGAGCTCCTATAAGGCTGACACACAATTACTCATCAAAAATTCTACAGACCACAAGGTAATGGCATGAAGTGCTCAAAGTAATAGAAAGCAAGAAACTAAAACCAAAATTAGTATATTCAGCAAGGCTATCATTTGACCAGTAACTGCCATGCATCCAAAATGGAAACCATCCCCAAATCATGATATTTTGAATTGAATTAAAAAAATCAAATTACAATGAATATTATAAAAATAAATACATTACTTAATTCAGGTGTTCTTAAATATTTTCAGCTGGAAATTCTCACGAAAAATTATTTTAAAGATAGTCAGGGCTGCCACTTTGAGAAAACATTTTTTTTTATAGATATGCGAGGCATGTGGGAAAGGTCCACTGCTTGCATCTACAGATGCTTATTGTGTACAATGGGTTAATATAGATGTTAAAATAGGATGTGAGGGCGATTTGGAAATAAAGAACTTCCCAGACCAAAGAAGTCTAAAGGAGTTCATCACCACCAAGCAAGCACTATAAGAAATGCTGAAGCCAAAACCGGTTTGGCTCAGTGGATAGAGCATCAGTCTGTGGACTGAAAGGTCCCAGGTTTGATTCCGGTCAAGAGCACATACCTTGGTTGCAGGCACATCCCCAGTAGGGGGGTGTGCAAGAGGCAGCTGATGGATGTTTCTCTCTCATCAATATTTCTAGCTCTCTCTCTCTATCCCTTCCTCTCTGTAAAAAAATCAATAAAATATATTAAAAAAAAAAAGAAAAACAAAATTCTAAAAAAAAAATGCTGAAGGGACTGCTGTAATGAGAAAAAGAATAGAGAGAGAAATCTAAGCATACAAAATTAAAATAGCAATAAATATCAATAATAATCTAAATATAAGTGGTTTAAAGGCTCCACTGAAAAGACATAAAGTAGCAGAATGAATACAAAAACATGACCTAACTATATGCTATGTACAAGAGACCTACCTCACAATAAAAGACTCACACAAGTTAAGAGTGAATAAAAAAAAAAAAAAATTCCAGGCAAATGGAAATGAAAAAAAAAGCTGGGGTAATAATACTCATATATACAAAATTAAGGCCATCACAAAGACAATAAAGGTCACTAGATAATACTAAAGAGATTGATCCAACAAAAGGATATAACTATGGGAACATATATGCACCCAATATATAAGCACCTAAACTTCACAAGGAAACAGTGACTCTAAAGGACACATTTTATCTGATGAATTAATTAGAAATTCATAGAATATTTCACCCCCAAAGAAGCAGAATATACATTCTTCTCAAGTGTACATGGATAATTCATAAAGATGCAACATATGTTATGACACAAAACAAGACTCTACACATTCAAGAAGACTGAAATTATATCAAGCATCTTCTCAGATCACAGTGGAAAGAAATTAGAAATCAACTATGGAAAAAATACCCCAAAGCTTTCAACTATATGGAGGCCAAATAGCATTTATTAAACAGTAAGTGAGTTGAGTGAGATCAAGAAAGGAATAAAAAGCTTCCTGGAAACAAATAAAATAAACATACAAGAATACAAAATCTCTGGGTGAAAGGAAAAGCAGTCTGGAGAGGAAAGTTCATAACATTACAAGCCTATCTAAAAAAAAACAAGAAAAATAATAAACTAGTTACCCCTACAATTAATCAGAAAGGGAGAAAAAAGAAAAGGCCACAGTAAGTATAAAGAAGGAAATAATAAAGATTAGAGCAGAAATATATGATAGAGACTAAAAAAAAAAAAAATCAATGAAACCAAGAGCTAGTTCTTTGAATGGATAAACAAGACTGATGAGAGAGAAACCAAGATGGCAGCATAGGTGAACACCTAAACTGCTGCCTCGCACAACAATTTCAAAAATACAACTAAAAGTCAGAACGGACATCATACAGAACCACAGGAAAGTTGGTTGAGTGGAAATTCTACAACTAGAAGGAAAGAGAGGGGCTCATGGAGACTCAGAGGAGCTGCAAAAAGCTGAGGTACGGAGATACACATGAGGAAAGAGCAGGCAGTTGAGTGCCTGGCTGGCTTCCTCTCGTAGGAGGGAGACGGAGACTTCCAACTGCACTGAACCCTTATCCTACGGCACTGAACCCCAGTTCCGGGCGAGACTCATGGGGGAGTATAGACTGTGAAAAGGGAGGAGTGTGTGGAAATTTAGGGGAGCCTCAAAAGGGCAGAGATCTGAGGGAGCACACAGCACTGCACACAGAAGATGGACTGCTAATTGTGCTGCTGGCTTTCTCTAGTGGGTGGGAGACAGAGCCTCCCAACTGTGCCACTTCTAACTGCACTGAAACCCAGTTTGGGGCAAGACCCTGGAGACCCAAACTCATACAGGTCCCGGAGCACAAGGGAACTGGAAAGGCAGAGGTCTAGAGGCACATGTGCAGGTGCACACAAAAATAGCTGCAGTGATTACTGAGAGACACGTGAGACCCAGGGGCTGTGTAGAGCGGGGCTAATTGGAAGCCAAGGCAGTCAGCTAAGCTCTGAGTCTCTACCCCACCCAAGCTCAACAGAGAGGCTTTTGCAGTTTTGCAAGTCTTGTATCATAAGGCTGATTCCAACACAGAAGTTCTCCTGGCAGAGTGAAAATGTGGAGACACAGTAACAGATCACAAACCAAAGAAATATAAGAAAACAAATGACTGACATAGAGTTCAAAACCACGGTTATAAGGTTTTTCAAGAATATCCTAGAAAAGATGGATAAATTTAGCGAGACCCAAGAGGAGATAAAAGAGGACCAACTAGAAATTAAACATACAGTGACTAAAATGAAAATTATTATACAGAGACCTAACGATAGACTAGGGGAACGCAAGAATCAAGTCAAAGATTTGAAATACAAAGAAGCAGAAAAACACTCAACTGGAAAAGCAAGAAGAAAAAAGAATACAAAAATGTGAAGTTAGTGTCAGGAGCCTCTGGGACAACTTCAAGTGAACCAACATCAGAATCATGGGGGTGCCCGAAAAAGAGAGAGAGCAAGATACTGAAAACCTATTTGAAGAAATAATGACAGAAAACTTCCCCCACCTGGTGAAAGAAATAGACTTACAAATCCAGGAAGCACACAAAACCCCAAATAAAAGGAATCCAGGAAGGTGTGGTGTATTATGAGCTTCTAAAACCAGGCGAAGCCTTTAATACTGATTACTACTGATAAGAAATAATCAATTTGAACCACACTTTGATCGTGAAATGACCAGAATGTGCCAGAAGACACAGCAAAGTAATTTTGCTTCATGATAATGCACCCTCACACACTTCAAAATCAGTTACAGACACATTAAAAGATCTTGCCTGGGAAGTATTAACCCATCCGCTGTATCCACCAGACCTTGCTCCTTCAGATTATTGCTTGTTCTATGGCACACGCGCTTCTGAACAGCACTTCAAAATGTACAAAGCAGTAAAAAATTGGATCTCTGAATGGTTTGCCTCAAAACAAAAAAAATTCTATTAGGACAGTATCCACAAATTATCTGAAAGATGGAGAAAATGTGTAACTAGTGATGAACTTTACTTTGAATAAAGCACTTTTGATGTTTCTCTTGAAATTATTGTTACAAAATCCACATTATTAACTGATACACCTAGTATATGACAACCAGTTAAACAGTGTGGATGAAGTGGACAAATTCCTAGAAAAATACAATCTTCTGAAACTGAATCAGGAAGAATCAGAAAACCTGATAACTGATAAAATCCTATATAATAAAAGCCTAATATGCTAAGTGTCTTATCTGGTCATCCCTTCAACCAAAGCATACTAAGCTAATGATATGCTAATGAGAAGGAAAATGGAAGGTAACTTTAAGGGTTTATAGCCTAGTTTGGCATATAGTTAAAAAGTAATCTTACTTCCCATTCTAACTGACTTGGGCAGAACTACAAAGCCCACCCTGAGGGGGCCGACACAAGAAAATAAATATCAAAACCTCCCCACATTGGTAGTTCAGGCTTTGGATCAAAGTCCCCTAGACTAGCAGCGCTGAATAATAAAGGTTTTACTTTCCTGATTCCTCTGGGTGCTGGGTTGTTCTCCTGGGTCATTCACTACATTTTGGTTCCAACCAAGAAGCCTCAGTTGTACTGGTTTTGCTGATACAAGTGGACTCTGAGGCACTTGTTCCAGGCTCTGAGACCCTAGCAGGGTGCCTCCAGCACATTCGCTGGTTCCTGGACTCTCAGGACCCAGTGAAACTGCTGTGACTGCACTCTGGTGGACTCACTCAGGCAGGAAACACCTTTCCAGAACTGCGGTGACATCTGACAAGTTTTCTGGGCAATAGTCTGAGTTCAGGCCTATCTTTTGGGTCAGAAGAGGTAAACTGATTACCTCCTAGGCAGTTTATCTGCCTTGGTTTGCTTGGACTGACTGACAATGGAGCTCTTAGAAAGTTTATCTACCTCTGTTTTGGGACTTCCTGAGGAGGAAGTCAAATTCGGACTAAGTGGTATATAAATGTGAATATAAAAGTCTGTGCTCCACGGCCATTAATGCCAAGAAGCATCTTTGTCTCCTCCAGGAGAGTGGCCAGACAGATTGAATGTTTCTGTTGAAATTGTATGTCTTTTTGTTGTTTAATTAGTTTGAAGAAGGGGCAAGTCCTGCTTTGGAAAATCCAATTTGTGGTAAGGCTGAACACATGACAGAGACTGCAGTAAAGTCCCACCAGCTGCCAAGAATACTTATTCTTGGGGACTCTCTCTGCTCTCCCTATCAGCATTTCAGTCACTACAAACTCTAATTTAAGCTAGTGAGATTTCTGTCTGTATATCTGTAATATAATCTTTTGGGGACTTTAGTTTACTCCTCTCTGGTTTATAAATATAGGCCTATATGTAATTTTCCAGTCTTCGATAACTTAAAGCTTTAGAGTATTGCTGGGTTAAATGATACTGAAACATTAATCTGAGTTTACTTTCTCCAGAGAATCTAGAGCAGTGGTTCTCAACCTTTCTAATGCTGCGACCATTTAATACAGTTCCTCGTGTTGTGGTGAATCGTAATGTAAATATCTGTGTTTTCTGATGGTCTTAGGCGACACTGATAGTGGTTCTCAACCTGTGAGTCACTGCTGTAGAGCCTAAGACCATCAGAAAACAGGTCATGATCCACAGGTTGAGAACCGCTGATCTAGAAGATGAAGTTGAATCTGTTAATAAGTAAAACTTGTATTGTGCCGGATCCGGTTTGGCTCAGTGGATAGAGCGTCGGCCTGCGGACTGAAGGGTCCCAGGTTCGATTCCGGGCAAGGGCATGTAGATTGGTTGCAGGCACATCCCCAGTAGGGGGCATGCAGGAGGCGGCTGATCGATGTCTCTCTCATCGATGTTTCTAGCTTTCTATCCCCTCTCCCTCCCTCTCTGTGAAAAATCAATAAAATATATTTTAAAAAAACACTTGTATTGTACTTGAAATCTCTCTTAAAATATAAATGTATTGCTAACCGAAGGAATGTTACTTACATGTCACCTAAAAATTAAGGTTAAGAATTCTAACTAATTAGAAGAAAAGTATGGCTTTGGTGCAATAGGAAAAGCATAGGCATAGAAATGTATTTTGAAGGAGAAAGAAGGTAATTTCTAAAGCTGGTTATTCCTGAAAGTTATTAGAACGTTTGTGTCTAATATACTTTCCTATATAATGTTTTGGTAAAAGTAAGTTTGACAAACCTTCAAGGGTTTAAATTTTAAGAAACTTTTTCTTGACCTAGAATTGCCTTTAGATCATCCCAATAGGCTCTGAAAAATGCCTTGAATATTTGTTTTCTCTCTCATGAAGGAAAATTTTATACTGAAGATACGTAAGAGCCTTTGTCAAATATAGTTATAACTAATAGTTATTAGTTATAATATTACAGAATATTGGGTATTACTAAAAGAATTTGCTAGGGATAATAGTGTGAAACCAGTTCCCTGAAAATTAAGAAAATTCTGTGAATTAGAAAGGCCACAGTCTATGATGTGGGTTGGCCCTCAGAGGAAACTCTAGATGTCCCAATTGTCAGGGCCTTCTTTGAGGTCATCACGGATGACCCTGGTCATCCTGATCAGTTGTCTTACATAGATCAATGGCTAAAAATAGCTCGGCACAAGTCTCCTTGGATAGGGCTCTGTGTGTGTAAGAAGGGTCAGAGTAAGGTTTTAGTGGCAGAACAGAAGCAGGCAGGAGAAAAGAAGCAGGTCTCTCAGAAGAAATTTCAGCCCCATTCTACAGGAACCCCCCGAGGAAGTGCCGCCAGTTTTACCACCTCCATATGTGCCTCAAGTGGCACCCAGTGCTCCTTTGGCTGGTCAGGGAAGCTTAGATACACCACCTCCTTCCGTCTCCCCTCAACCAGACTCTCCAGAGCCAGTTAGACAATGTTTGCACTCAACTGATCAGGGACCCAGGCCACCCCCGGCTTCCCAGATGCCTCTCCAAGAAACTTGGGGTCTCCCAGTATTGGAAGAAGATGAGATTCTACAAGAGGCAGGATCGGTCTTTTACTACCAGCCTTTCACTACGACCAATCTCTTAAATTAGAAGCATCATACTCCCACTTATTCTGAAAAATCTCAAGCCATGGCTGACCTCCTGGAGTCAATTTTTCAGATCCATAAGCCCACCTGGGTCAATTACAAGCAACTCTGATCATTGCAGCTGCCATAGAAGCTAACTCCCAGAACCTTCAGGCAGGAAGGAAAGGGAGACAGCAAGGAGCCAAATCAGGAAAAGGAAGAACAGGTCTTAAATGGGACCAGTGTGGATTAGGAAACTGAAAGAATGATGTCCGAGCTGTCAGAAAAAAGCAGGCAAGGCCATCCTAACCAAGCAGACACTATAGGCTAGAAGCGCCTGAGGCAGACCTCATCAGATTTGCAGCAGTGGACTCTGACGAGGACAGATCAGGCTCTTTCTAAATAAGCCCCTATAAGTCTATGGTCAAAATGAAAATTGGGGGGCCAGACTGTGAACTTTATGGTTGAAACAGGGGCAGTAGCTCCTCTCTCAGGACGGAAGGTCACCATTGTCAGAGCTACCAGGGACCATGCCCAAAGACCATTCTGCAGCCTGTGCCAATGTCTGCTAGGCAGCCACTAGGTGGTTCATGAATTTCTGTATTTGCCACACTGCCTGATCCCTCTAATGGGCAGAGATCTTTCAGCCAAAATGGGAGCAGAAATTACCTTAGCCCCGATGGCATAGCACAACTGTGCTTAGGTGAGGAGACCTCTTTAATGATCCTGTCTTTAGCAGTGCCTAAGGAGGAAGAAAGAAGACTTTATACATTCCAAAGGCCTCATCATTATAGCCTGAATTAGAGAAGGAATTCCCACTGGTCTAGGCAGAAGGCCTTTTTCTGCCTTCAGCTGGCACCCTCCAGTCAGCCCGTTTGCCTTTGAGTGGGAAAACCCAACCACAGAGGCTAAGGAACAGTTCACCTAAACCAGACTGCCACAAGCGACTCTTTTTAGTGGAACACTAGCATCAGATTTGTCCAAATTTCCAGGACAGGACTTAGGATGTGTTCTACTCCAATATGTACATGATCTCCTACTGGCTAGCTCCAGGGAAGGAACATGAGCCCTTATGAGACTCTTGATTGAAACAGGTTACCGGATGTCCAAAAGGAAGGCTCACATCTGTCAGAGGGAAGTCAAATACCTAAATTTCGGGATCACCCAAAGGAAACAAAGACTAGGGACTGAAAGGCCATTCCAGTTCCCAGGATCCAGTGACAGATTCGGGAATTCCGAGGGGCAGCACATTTCTGTTGATTTTGGATCCCAGGATTTTCAGATCTAGCTAAGCCCTGCTCTGAAGTCTTAACAGGAGAGGAAAAGGCACCCATTAACTGGGATCCTGAGCAGGGAAAAGCCTTCACGACCATAAATGCAAAGCTCATTGAGGTGCCGGCCCTAGGGCTCCCAAATGTGATACGAGACTTTAACCTTTTCATTCACGGGTAGTCCTAGGAGTTCTGACTCAGGAGTTGAGACTCTGGCAGAGGTACCAGGGATCACAGACTGCCTTGGTTGCCTCCGGGTGGCCCCATGCCTAAGGGCTCTAGCAACCATGGCCTTATTAGTCAAAGAGGCAAACTCTCTCTAGGAGAGGACTTAAATGTTAAAGTGCCTCAAAATGCTATTGTCACCCTAATACAGTGGTTGGCAAACTGCGGCTCGCGAGCCACATGCGGCTCTTTGTCCCCCTGAGTGTGGGTCTTCTACAAAATACCATGAATACCGTGAATCTATATTGAAGAAGTGGCATTAGAAGAAGTTTAAGTTTAAAAAATTTGGCTCTCAAAAGAAATTTCAATAGTTGTACTGTTGATATTTGGCTCTGTTGACTAATGAGTTTGCCAACCACTGCCCTAATGGAAGATAAAGGGCAACATTGGCTGACTTATGCTTGGATGACTGAATCAGAGGGAACCCCTGAGCATAACTGCCTGGAAGTCCTAGAGGAGGTTTACTCTAGCCAGCCAGATCTAACAGGCAGGCCTCTACAGAATCTGGATTTAGTATTGTTCACAGACGGCAGTAACTTCTTAGGTGAAGGAAAAAAACGAGCCAGGTATGCAGGGGTATCAAATTTTGAGATAATAAGGGATGGTCAGCAGAGGACAGAACTTTGGGCCCTAGTCAAAGCCTTAGAATTCAGTAAGGATAAACATGCCAACATCTACAGATTCCGCTATGCTTCACTACCCTGCATTTCCATGGGACCATATACAAGTCAAGGGGAATCCTGATGACTGGAAGAAAAGGAATAAAAAATCAGAATGAGATCTTGAAGTTACTAGAAGCTGTCTGGGAGCTCAAGGAAGTAGCAGTCATCCACTGTAAAGGACATCAGCAGGGAAAAGACTCAGTGTCAGAAAGGAACCGTCTTGCAGATTGCAGCAGCAAGACTTGCTGCTAAAGAGTGGGTTGCTCCACCGCAGATCATGCTGGCTCCTGAATTACCCGAACCTCTGAAATATACCCCTCAAGAAGAAGAATGGGCCCGACAAGAAGAGGGTAAGAGGATGAAGGGAGATTAATGGATACTCCCAGATCATAAGGTCTATGTTCCAGGACAGTTAGCTCATAGAATAGTCCTCCAGCAGCATGAACTTACCCATCTAGCGAAGATGGCTCTAGGAGCTTTTTTAAGCAGATAATATCTAATTGCCCATCTCCTCTCTTTGTGTCTCAAGTCTCTCATCTCAGCGCTGCCTCCTCTGTGTACAGAACAATGCAAGGCAGGGTCCTGTAGGACCCATAGGAATTCAGCACTGTGGCCAAGCTCTCTTTTGAAGATCTAGAGGTAGTCTTTCCAGAGTTAGGGCACCTTTTCAGGCTGGGCTGAGGCATATCCTACCCACACAGAGAAGGCGAGAGAAGTTACCGAGGCGTTACTGAATTCCATGGTGTGGAATGCCATTAACCTTTAGGTCAGATAATGGCCCAACCTTTGTAGCTGAAGTAGTACAGTAGGTAGCTAGGGCTTTAGAAATTAAGTGGAACTTATATGCAGTTTACAGGCCCCAGAGTTCAGGGATAGAACGCATGATCGGACTCTCAAGCAGGCGATGGCTGATCTATGCCAGGAGACGAACTTACCTTGGGCAGATATGTTACCACCTGTGCTCCTGCAGGTATGATGTGCCCTGAAGGCCAGGATAGAATTCGTTCCATTTGAAATTCTGTATGGCAGACTCCCTCCCTTAATTCGGCCAAAGGGAGATTTGGAGGAAGTAGGGAACTTA
This sequence comes from Lasiurus borealis, assembly GCA_004026805.1. Taxonomy (NCBI): domain Eukaryota; kingdom Metazoa; phylum Chordata; class Mammalia; order Chiroptera; family Vespertilionidae; genus Lasiurus; species Lasiurus borealis. The sequence continues at coordinate 15,887 of PVJN01004404.1, read as the reverse complement.
GAAAATTAAGAAACAGTTTCAAAGACTTGGGAAAACTATCCTTTAAGTCCACAGATGGGTTACTGATTAATTGTCCATCTCTCTAGGAACAGCTGTGCACCCTCACAAGCCTGGGGACCAGGTTTGGGTAAAAGATTGGAAGCCAACCTGGAAGGGACCTTATCTAGCACCACGTGCCCGCGACTGCCTTCCCCCCCCCTCCCCCAGCTCTCAAAGTTGCAAAGTTGCAGGACTGAACACCTGGATCCACCATTGCCCAGTGAAAGCAGCCCATCAGCTAGACAATCACCACCCAGAGTGGAAAGTGACCTCTGATCTGAACAACCCCCTGTAGATCATCTGGATCCAGCTGACTGACCTGACTTTGGTATTTCTAGATACGAGTGTTGCAGGATCCCCAGACTATTACCGGGAGGAGAACTTCTCTGCCCTTGCTACTCTGAATTACTATTACCACCCCCTGGGGAAGACCCCTTTTTTGTTGCCCCTCTTCAGCAGGAAACAGCTAGAGCAGTTGAATTATCCCCAATTCCTGAGTCTTCTGTAATCCCAAGGCTAAGGCTAGCTTGTGGAAAAAGTGGGAATGAGAAAGAAAATAAAGAGGCAACTTTGGGGGCTTATAGGCTATTTCAGTGTCTAGTTAAACAGTAATCTTACTTGCCCATTCTAACTGACTTGGGCGGACCTACAGAGCCCACCCTGAGGAGCCCCGCCACAAGAAGATACATATCAAAACCTTCACACATTGGCAGTTCAGGCTTTGGATCAAAGTCCCCTGGACTAGCACTGCTATGTAATAAAGATTTTACTTTCCTGATTGCTGGTTGCTGTTCTCCTAGGTCAGTGGTTGGCAAACCCATTAGTCAACGGAGCCAAATATCAATAGTACAACCATTGAAATTTCTTTTGAGAGCCAATTTTTTTAAACTTAAACTTCTTCTAATGCCACTTCTTCAAAATAGACTTGCCCAGACCGTGGTATTTTGTGGAAGAGCCACACTCAAGGGTCCCAAGAGTCGCATGTGGCTCGTGAGTCGCGGTTTGCCAATCACTGTCTTAGGTCATTCACCACAACACTAACACTGCTCAACTGCTTGCTATGATGTGCACTGACAGCCAGGATGCAGATGCTCCGACCAGTAGGTTAGTTTGCTGCTGGGGTCCAACCAATTGGGACTGAGCGATACAGGCTGGATACACCCTGGAGCCCTCCTGCAGCTCCTCCCTGGCTGGCCAACCTCCTGCATCCTTTACAGCCCTGATTGTGCACTGGTGGGTTCCATCTGCCTGGCCTGTGCCCTCTCACAATCTGTGACCCCTCAGGGGAGTTCGGAGAGCTGGTTTCAGCCCAATCCTGTAGATCAGGCCAAGGGAAGCCAGTGCTGCACGAATTCATGCACTGGGCCTCTAGTAGTTTTAAAAACTTCCAGCAAACAAAAGTCCTGGTCCAGATGGCTTCACAGGGGAGTTTTACCAAACCTTCAAAGAAAACTAAAACTTATCCTTCTCAAACTATTCCAAAAAAAATCCATAAGGAAGGAAAACTTCTAAGCTCTTTTTATGAGGCCAGCATTTTCCTAATTCCAAAACCAGATATAGATACTACAAAGAAAAAGATTTACCGGCCAATATTCCTAATGAACCTAGATGCTAAAATCCTCAACAAAACATTAGCAAATCAGATCCAGCAATATATATTAAAAAGATTTCTTTCAGGTCTGCAAGGCTGGTACAACATTCTCAAATCAATAAATGTGATACATCAAATAAACAAACTGAAAGACAAAAATCACACGATCATATAAATAGACACAGAAAAAACTTTTGACAAAATCATACACCCTTATTTTAAATAAAATAACTCAACAAAGTAGGAATAGAGGGAGCATATCTCAACATGATAAAGTCCATATATGACAAACCTACAGCAAACATCATACTCAATGAGCAAAAACTAAAACTATTTCCCCTAAGAACAGGAATAAGACAGGGATGTCTGTTTCAACAGCACCTTTACAAAATAGTACTGGAAATCCTAGCCATAGTGATCAGACAAGAAGAAATAAAAGGCATCCATATTATTATTTGCAGATGACATGATATTGTACATAGAAAACCATAATGACTCCACCAAAAAATTACTAGATTTAATAAATGAATTTGGCAACAAAGCAGATAATAAAATCAACACTCAAATATCAGTGGGTGAGCTTCAACCTATGAACAAGGAGGTTATCGTTTGATTCTTGTTCAGTGCACATGCCCATATTGTGGGCTCAATTCCTAGTGCAGGAGGCAGCCGATCAATGATTCTCTCTCATTAATGGTGTCTGTCTCTCTCTCCCTTCCTCTCTGACATCAATAAAAATATATTTGAAAAAGAAAAACCCCACGTTATGAAAAAACCACAAAGATTTGCTAAGTTTTAAATAACTATCATTATATCTTAATTTTTTCAGAATAAGACTTTTAAAAGTATAGGTTTCTTAATTAAAGCAAGAAACCACTAAAATTAAGCAAAAAATGATTTAAAAATGAAAATCAGAGACAAGCAGTCCCAAAATAAACACCAATTAAGCAAAAATTAAAATTTCGAGTTACATAATTATAACTCACACAAAATTCAATTACTACATAATATTACATTATATTCCCCTTGAGTTCAACACAACTCTTTGTTGTTGTTGTTAATCTTCACCTGAGGATTTTTTTCATTGATTTTTAGAGAGAGTGGAAAGGAGGGTAAAGGAGGAAGAGAGAAAAACATCAATGTGAGAGGGACACATCATTTGGTCGCCTCTTGCACACAGGCCAGGGATAGAGCTTGCAATCTAGGTACATGTCTTTGACCAGAATCAAACTCAAGACCTTCCAGTCTGCAGGCTAATGCTATATCCACTAAGCCAGTGGTTCTCAACCTTTCTAATGCCGCAACCCTTTAATACAGTTCCTCATGTTGTGGTGACCCCAACCATAAAATTATTTTCATTGCTACTTCATAACTGTAATTTTGCTACTATTAATGAATCGTAACATAAATATCTATGTTTTCCAATGGTCTTAGGCTCTACAGCAGCAGTTCTCAACCTGTGGGTTGCAACTGAGCCAAGCTGGCTAACACACCTTTTTATTCTATGATTTTTTTTACACTAAAATAGACACTAATAAACAAGTTCAATGGTAATAGTTATAGGGGTTTTCAATTTAACCACTTTAGATATAAATTGCAATAGGTAAAATAGATTAAACTTATGAAAATTCACAGACCAAGTAGATTGCACATTTTTGTTAAGTAAAATATGCTATCTTAACATGCAAGTCAAGAGAAAGAAAATATTTAACATATAGAACATAAATGAAATGGGTTGTAAAAATAACAGCCAGCAAATTTTTTACTTGGGGTAGATTACTCATGGCTTACCAGGACTATGATGGGTCGCAAATCCTCCTTTCTGAAATTCATCTCCTGCCACATTCATCCTACCAGGATTAAAAGGTTCTACTGCAGTCTTGGTCTGTGAAGTTAAAGATGGGGTGTATGTTTGTATATTAACACCAAAATTAATTGGCTGAAGTCCTTAAGCGACATCTCCCAAGTTGGTATTCTACAGTGATGCTATAAGTGTAATCAATAAGTTCATATCTTGCCCATCATTCAGAGTTTATAACTGTTTCTAAAGTTGTAACACTAGCAATATGAATTTGAGTCGATTCTGTAGTGATAACACTATTACCCATTCCTACATTTACCTTTCCTCTTGAAAGACTGGAAGTGGAGAAGTCCACATCTTTGGTTCTGTTTTTAGTTCCTGGAAGTTCCCATTCAATAAAACTGAAAAAATTTTTCTTTTTTCCTCCATTTGTTTCTATGTCCTCTTCGTCATCAATAATAATAGTCTCACCTATATATCCCTTTTGAGAAGCTAAATCTCTTGAGGAAGAAATTACAGAATCATTTTCTTGTAGCTTTTCATTTCTTGATGAAGCAAATATAAAATCTCTTTGATCAACTATTGCTGATGAAGTTGAAGGAGGTTGTATAGATTCAATAAACACAACATCATCATCATCATCATCATCTTCCACCGATGAGTTTCTAGATCTATTAACTAAAGTACTAGTTGAATGACAAAATGAATTTCCTACATCCATGAGACTAGTTGCCATGGCTTTACTCCCTAATAACACAGAAGTCTGTTCAGTCAAATCTAATCCTCCCAATGAACCTGTGTCCATGACAAAAAAAACCTGTAAGATTCAGAGAAAGAAAAAAAAAGTTACAGTACATTATGATTATTCCAAGAACTACTACAAATGAAATTTAAATTCTATTCTTTATATGATTTTTATCTAACATTTAGGGAAAAAATTAGTCACCTATTCTGTTTATCCTCTTCCATTAATGCTTACTTCTTCAGAGTTCAATAAAATTTATACAATTTTGGTAGTTCCTAAAAAATGCTTAGTTTTTAATTAAATTTATTGAAGTGACATTGGTTAACATGATCATAGAGGTTTCAGGTGTGGTGTTCTATGCTACAAGATCTGTATATTGTACTGTGTGACCAACAACCAAAGTCAAATCTTAAAAGAACATCTACTCAACAGTAATTTTTATTTAGCATCATCAATAGGTTCTGTTACCTTAAGCAAAACATTTAAGGAAACCAATTTTACCATAATCTAATTGACATAACCATAGGATATAAACAATAGCTGGTTCCTACAGCATCTCATCAATGGTATAATGAATCAGTTTTTGAGGACCTACTGGACTCAATTATCTACTCACCCTTTATAGGGAAAAAAACACCTGTCTTCCTTTAAAATAAAAAACAGTAACACCTGTCCCGTGTGACTCAATGGTTGAACGTCACCCTATGAACCACAAGGTCACCATTCAATTCCTGTTCAGGCACGTGCCGGAGTTGCTGGTTTGATCCCCAGTGTAGGGCATGCAGGAGGCAGTTGATCAATGATTCTCTCTCATCATTGATGTTTCTTTCTCTCCATTCCTCTGAAATCAATTAAAAAAAAATTAAAAGAAAACAGAAAACAGTAATGAAATAATTCATCAGGTACTAATAATCCACACTCCAAATATAATCAACATACTATATATATATATCTATTAAAATGACTGTCATTGTCCAATCCCTATTTCCCTAGTCTTTTGTCATTTTTCAAATTCTTTTCCAATATAACTATATGATTAAACCTTTCTGAGTCACTTTTGCCCTTTTGTGTAGTAATCTTCAAACATCATGCTGTGTTTTCTATGTAAAATTCTATAAACTGCATGCATAATTTAATCAATTTGACAGATCAGGAAAGAGAAGCTAACTAAATTGTTCTGGATAAACTCAAATAGGACTTAAACTTAGGCCTCTAATTCCAGAATCCAAATTCTTAATCACTCTGATATATTCAACAAACACTTCTTTGTACCTACTTCGCACTTGGCTATGACAAAGGAAAGAATCTGGCCTTAGCTGGTTTTGCTCAGTGGACCATAGAACCAGAACGTCCAAGGTTTGATCTCAGATCCCATCTGGGCACCAATAAGGGGCAAACAACCAATATGTCTCTATTATCTCGATAGTTTTCTCTTTCTCTTCCTTTCCCCACCCTTCTACCTGCTCCAAGAGTCAATGGAAAAAATACCCTCTTAAAAAAAAAAAAGAAAGAAAAGAAAGAGAAAAAATACTTTCACTTCTCAGGTGAGGATTAAATAAAAAAAGAAGAACCTGGAGAAGTGAATAATCATTAAAGTGAGGCTCTTGCAAGTGAGATGTGGATATGTGCACAGGTGGAAGTGAAGTTGATCTTGGATAGAAATCACCTCTATTTCAAAGGCCAGAGGGAAAAAAGTAGGCATAACTGGAATGATAGCGTAGAAATGATAGGTCGAAAACTAAGGTAAATTTATCCATATTGGCCTCAATTTTATTAGCTAGAAACTAGAGAGTGAAGGAGGTGGAAACTGTATGAGTATTTAATGTTTTAAAAAACTCACTTTATTCCATTTTAAACATCTCATATTGAAATATGCTAAGTAATATTTCTATTCTAAAATTTTCCCAAGTAATTTAATTGATAATAGAGAGTCATGTAGTAGGTGCTATGTCAATAATATATTTAGTTAATGCTTACATGAGGTAGGAACTCTTTTCTTTTAATATACTTTATTGATTTTTTACAGTGAGGAAGAGAGAGGGATAGAGAGCTAGAAACATCAATGAGAAAGAGAGACATCAATCAGCTGCCTCCTGCACACTCCCCACTGGAGATGTGCCCGCAACCAAGGTACATGCACTTGACCAGAATCGAACCTGAGACCTTTCAGTCCACAGGCCAACGCTCTATCCACTGAGCCAAACCAGTTTTGGCAGGTAGGAACTATTCTTTTTCCCCACTTTACCCAATAGGTAACTTAAGACTCAGAAGATAAGGAATCCTCATGGCCTGTCCAAGTCTCTAATGCTGTGAAGGTTAGAGTCAGGATTCATATCCAAGAAATCTGACTCCAGAATTTACCTCACAAACCACTGTTATCTGCAATTAATATAGTATAAAACAATTTTTTTAAATCACTTATTTTATTACAATGAAGTAGTTCATTTTCAAAGAGTCAACATTCAAATAAGTCTATATCAACGATGCAGAAATAATGAATCTAAGAGACCAGTATAGAAGCGTCACAAAAAAAACACAAAATTGGGATCATGGTCAACACTCCTTCAATAAACTTAGTATGTGATTAATTTTCAAAGGCAAGAGGCAATAATTTAGCTTCAACTGAGTTATGAAATATAAAAACCGTTATATGCAAACTCTCTCAGTCCTTTCTTCATTTGAATACATGTAAAACAGAAAAGAACAATTTCTGAAAAAAAGCTATAGTCAACTACATAGTAGATTCTTGTGGATGCTATGTCCTAGTACCATGGTCGGCAAATTGCGGCTTGCAAGCCACATGCGGCTCTTTGGCCACATGAGTGTGGCTCTTCTACAAAATACCTCAGCCTGGGCAAGTCTATTTTGAAGAAGTGGTGTTAGAAGAAGTTTAAGTTTAAAAAATTTGGCTCTCAAAAGAAATTCAATCGTACTGTTGATATTTGGCTATGTTGACTAATGAGAGTCTGCCAACCACTGTCCTAGGACCTACCTCAGTCTTCTCAAAGAAAATACAAAGTGCATTCTTTTTTTATGTTCAGCTCATTGCAGTCATCTATCTCTCAAAAAAGTTTAAACCCTCGCTGGTTTGGCTCAGTGGACAGAGCGTAAGCCTGTGGACTGAAGGGTCGTAGATTGGATTCTGGTCAGGGGCACATGCCTGGGGTTGCCAGCTCCATGCACAGGAGGCAGCTGATCAATGATTCTCTTTCATCATTGATGTTTCTATCTCTCTCTCCTCTCCCTTCCTTTATAAAATCAATAAAAACATATATAAAAAGAAAAAGAAAAAAGAGAGAAACCAAGATGGCGTCATAGGTGAACACCTAAACTGCTGCCTCACACAACAATTTCAAAACTATAGCTAAAAGAACAGATAACATTCAGAATCACAGGAAAGCTGGCTGAGTGGAAATTCTACAACTAGAAGGAAAGAGAGGGGCTCACGGAGACTCAGAAGAGGTGCAAAAAGCTGAGGTATAGAGACACGCGCATAGAGAAGACAGGCGACAGAATGCCTGGCTAGTTTCCTCCAGAGCAGTGGTTCTCAACCTTTCTAATGCTGCGACCATTTAATACAGTTCCTCATGTTGTGGTGAATCGTAATGTAAATATCTTTGTTTTCTGATGGTCTTAGGCGACCCTATAGTGATTCTCAACCTGTGGGTCACTGCTGTAGAGCCTAAGACCATCAGAAAACAGATCACGACCCAGAGGTTGAGAACCACTGCTCTAGAAGGAGGGAGATGGAAACTCCCGACTGCACTGAACCCCAGCTCCGAAAGCAAAGAACCCCAGTTCTGGGCGAGACTCATACAGGGGGAGTCTAAACTGTCGAGAAAAAGGAGGAGTGCACGGTAACTCAGGGGAGCCGCGAAAGGCAGAGGTGTGGAGTGGCAAGAAATATTCAAAGTGATGAATAGCAAGAACCTACAACCAAGATTACTCTACCCAGCAAAGCTATCACTCAAAATTGAAGGTCAGATAAAGAGCTTCACAGATAAGAAAAAACTAAAGAAGTTCATCAACACCAAACCAGTATTATATGAAATGCTGAAAGGTACTCTTTAAGATGAGGAAGAAAAAGAAAAAGGTAAAAGATAAAAATTATGCCAAAACCGGTTTGGCTCAGTGGATAGAGCGTCGGCTTGCGGACTGAAGGGTCCCAGGTTCGATTCCGGTCAAGGGCATGTACCTCGGTTGTGGGCACATCCCCAGTAGGAGGTGTGCAAGAGGCAGCTGATTGATGTTTCTCTCTTCTCGGTGTTTCTAGCTCTCTCTATCTCTCTCTCTTCCTCTCTGTGAAAAATCAATAAAACATTTTTTAAAAAAAAGGAAAAAGAAAAAATATTTTTAAAAAAAGATAAAAATTATGAACAACAAATACATATCAACAAGTGAATCTAAAAATCAAGTGAATAAAAAAATCAGATGAACAGAATAAAATGGTGAATAGAATCAGGGGCACAGAAAGGGAGTGGACTGACAATTCTCAGGCGGGGAGGGCTGAGGGAGGTGCAGGAAGAGACTGGACAAAAATCATACACCTATAGATGAGGACAGTGGTGGGGAGGTAAGTGCAGAGGATGGTTTGGGAACCGGGTAGAGGGAAATATGGGGGTGGGGGGGCGAAAGAGGAACAATTGTAGTAATCTGAACAATAAAGATTTATTAAGTTAAAAAGAAAAGAAAAAAGTTTAAGTATTTAACTATTTTCTTTTTTTTTTTAATATATTTTATTGATTTTTTTTTACAGAGAGGATGGGAAAGGGAGAGAGATCTAGAAACATCGATGAGAGAGAGATATCAATTAGTTGCCTCCTGCACACTCTCTAATGGGGATGTGCCCACAACCAAGGTACATGCCCTTGACCAGAATCTAACCTGGGACCCTGGAATCCGCAGGCCAATGCTCTATCCACTCAGCCAAACCGATTAGGGCAGTATTCACCTATTTTCAAAATTCCAGATTATAAAAAAGTTAACCACTACTAAAAGCCATTGTGTATTTCATTAAACCATTTAATAGTTTCTTAATTCCATAAACGTAAGGCTACATAAAAGTTTCTATTGTTTCTATATTACTATTTAAAAATTAGAGAAAACATTATGGATTTAATAATTGGCTGTGTGCCACTGAGTTTTAGTTATCTAAACTGTAAATTAAATGGGGATAATATATGACTCCTTTTATTTAAATAATTGAACATGCCTGGACCATATGAAAGACTGCAAATAATGTTAAGTCATTGTGCATGAGACCATATTTAGGTAACTCTTTGGCCTATATCTTAGGATTTCAACAATAGTCTAATTAATCTTAAACGTGGTATCTCATTCATCTACAAATTATTTAATTGAACTGAGTTTTGTATGATACAATGAAAATAATGTAAATCAAAAGAAAATCTACATAGAGAAGATTGATACAAAATTATATTACCACAATACAAAAAAGGAAGAAACTAAAGCAGCACTCAAATGCAAATCTCTAGTAATGGATAAATGCCTTGTAAAGTTAACAGGATGTCTACTTAGGGCTAAAGATAAAAGCTAACACAAGCATGATATTATAAGGGTACTTTGCCCAATTGTAATTAGTTACTTTCAGTAACATCTCATCTCATAGTTGTTTTTATTTTTTATTTGTTTATTTATTTAAAATATATGTTATTTATTTTTTACAGAGAGGAAGGGACAGAGATAGAGATAGAAACATCGGAGATACCAAAATGGCAGCATAGGTAAACACCTGAACTTGCTGCCTCGCACAACTTCAAAACAACTAAAAGACAAAACGGACATTATCCAGAACCTCAGGAAAGCTGGCTGAGTGGAAATTCTACAAGTAGAAGACAAGAGAAAAGCACACTGAGACTCACAGGAGCTGCAGAAGTAAAGTGCAGAGATACGGAAGCGGGTGCACAGAGAGGGCTGGCAACTGAGAATGCGACGGGCTTTTTCAATCCGGAGGGAGAAACAAGCTCTCAACTGCTCTGAACTGCAATTCTGGTCAAGACTCTGGGGACCCAGACACATATGGGGAGAAATTGGACTGTCTGCCATCAGGTCAGAAAGGGAGGATGGCTCTCTTGCAGAGTTGCGCACTGGAATCATTGTTTACTGCGCTGGGGCGTGGGATACAGGACACTGAACAGAACTGGGCAGAGAGGACTGACTGGCAGCCATCGCTGTTTGCCACGCCCTCGCCTAGTGATTCCCTGAGACCTCGCCTCACCCAATTTACAAACCCACCCAGCTGTGCAGTGATTCTTGCATATGAATGGCCTGCCCTCTGGCAGCTTAACCTAACAAATTGCAACTGGGTCAGACAATTCCAAAACTTCCAAACTTCAGGCAAAGAGGAGAAATCAACTCCAAATCTTCCAAACTCCAAGCAAAGAGGAGAAATCTGCAGAGCTCCCTGTAGCTCCTGCTGAGTGGCCTCAGACACTAGCTGACTTGCACCTCCTTGGAGATCCAGGAACCAGTGTACCTAGAGGTCAATGTGAGAGGACATCAGACTTCAACTCCTCACATACATAAGTGACACGCTCAAGAGGTAGACTCGATGAGCACCAAAGTCCCACTGAAGCAGGTCTTGCCCCCTAGGGGTGTCTCCAGCACAGCAGTTCTTCCATTAATAGACACAGCTAATCCTCACAGTCAATTGGCCTGGAGGTCAATTCCTCCCAGTGGACCAATAGCAATCAAAGCTTAACTACAACAAGATTGTGAACCCAGCCCACAAAGGGTGCACCAAGAGTGTCCACCTCAGGTGATTGGGGAGGCGGAGATACTGAGCCCTAAAGACAACTAGCACACAAAGCCATTCCATCAACACCGGGAAGCAGCCAAAATACGGAGACCAAGAAAGATGTCACAATTGAAAGAAATGGAGGAAAGCAAACGACTGGACATAAAGTTCAAAACCACATTTATAAGGATACTCAAGAATCTTCTACAAACTGCCAACAAACTTATTAAGAACTCTGAGAAACTTAGTGAGACCTTCAAAGATCTTAATGAGAATGCCAAAAAAATGGAAAAGGACCAGTCAGAAATTAAGCATGCATTGTCTGAAATAACGAATAATATACAGAAATCCAACAGCAGACTAGAGGACCCCAAGAATCAAATCAAAGATCTGAAATAAGAGGAAGCAAAAAACACCCTAACAGAATAACAAAAAGAAAAAAGAATCCAAATATGTGAAGATAGTGTAAGGAGCCTCTTGGACAACTTCAAGTGTACCAACATCAGAATTATGGAGTGCCAGAAGAAGAGAGAGAACAAGATACTAAAAACATATTTGAGGAAATAATGTCTGAAAACTTTCCCTACCTGGTGAAGGAAAAGGACTTACAAGTCCAGGAAACACACAGAACACCAAACAAAAAGAATCCAAAGAGGACCACACCAAGACACATCATAATTAAAATGCCAAAGGCAAAAGACAAGGAGAATCTTGAAAGCAACAAGAGAAAAACAGTAAGTTACCTACAAGGGCATACCCATACGACTACCAGCTGATTTCCCAACATAAACTATGCAGGCCAGAAGGGAGTGGCAGGAAATATTCAACGTGATGACTAGCAAGAACCTACAACCAAGAGTGCTGTACCCAGCAAAGCTATCATTCAGAATTGAAGGGCAGATAAAAAGCTTCACAGATAAGAAAAAGCTAAAGGAGTTCATCACCACCAAACCAAGATTATATGAAATGCTGAAGAGTTTTTTTTAAGAAGAGGAAGAAGAATTAAAAAGGTAAAGATAAAAATTATGAACAACAAAGTGATAACAAATACATACCTATCAACAATGAATCTAAAAATCAAGTGAAGAAAAAAATCCGATGAAAAGAATAAACTGGTGAATATAATATAATTAGGGGCATAGAAAGGAAATAGACTAACAATTCTCGGGGGAAAGGAGGATTGAGGGGTGTAGGAAGAGATTGGACAAAAAACTTATACCTATGGATGAGGACAGTGGCGGGGAGTAAAGGCATGGGATAGGTTGGGGGTGGGGGGAATCAGGTGGAGGGGAGCTATGGGGGCAGAGAAGAGGAAAATCTGTAATAAACTGAACAATAAAGATTTATTTTAAAAAATAAAAACAAATAGACCATAAAAAAATTATGAACAACAAATACATATCTATCAACAAGTGAATCTATAGATCAAGTGATGAAAAATCTGATGACTATCATAGAATCAGGGGCATAGAAAGGGAGTGGACTGACAATTCTCATGGGGAAAGGGGTGTGGAGGTGCGGGAAGAGATTGGACAAAAATCGTACACCTATGGATAAGGACAGTGGCGGGGGTGGAAGGAGAGAGGGTGGAGATGGAACCAGGTGGAGGGGAGCTATGGAGAGGAACAACTGTAATAATCTGAATAAAGATTTATTAAAAAAGAGTTGGCAACATTGATGAGAATCATTGATCAGTTGCCTCTTGCACACCTCCTACTTGAATGTGCCTCTAACCAATGCACATGCCCTTTACCAGAATTGAACCTGGGACCCTTGAGTCCGCAGGCTGACACTCTATCCACTGAGTCAAACCGGTTAGGGCTCATAATTGTTTTATATGCAGTCCTTGGAGATACCGAGGGTTAAGTTCCATACCACTGCAATAAAGCAAATATCACAATAAAGAGTGATATTTTGTTTTCCCAGTGCAAATAAAAGTTATACTTTCACTCTATAGTAGTCTATTAAGTATGCAACAGCATTATTTCTAAAAAATGTACATAACAATTATATATAAATCCTATATAATAAAAACCCAGTGACTGAACAGCAAAACAACCAGAATGACCAGGTGACTTATTGCTATGATGTGCAATGACCACCAGGGGGCAGACACTCAATGCAGGAACTGCCCCCTGGTGGTCAATGCGCTGGGCTGACCAGAATGAGCAATGTTCCCACAGTGGGCTGATCCCAACAGGCAATGCACCAGGCCTCTAGTGCAGTGATTGGCAAACTGCGGCTTGTGAGCCACATGTGGTTCTTTGGCCCTTTGAGTGTGGCTCTTCCACAAAATACTATGGCCTGGGCAAGTCTATTTTGAAGAAGTGGTGTTATAAGAAGTTTAAGTTTAAAAAATTTGGCTCTCAAAAGAAATTTCAATTATTGTACTGTTGATATTTGGCTGTTGACTAATGAGTTTGCTGACCACTGCTCTAGTGTATATATAAAACTTGCCATTTTAATCATTTTTAAATGTACATTTTAGGGTCAGAGTTTTTTTTAATGTGCTTTTTTAAAGATGTAAAAAGGCATTTTACCTCTGGGAGTACACCTATGCTTTTCCCTTGCTCTCTGAAATCAATAAAAATGTTTTTAAAAAAGTGAACACCAAGATTATTTTCTGATAACAAGGAAAAAATTTCACTTCATAATGGAAGGATCTGGTGATCACTGGTCACTATCAATTCAGTGGTTGATCTTGGAATTATATGACAACTAGACTATCTACCTCCTGATCGAATGCTGATTGGGGACTAGATGGGCACATAAAAGTAAATTTTCCTCAAATATAAGACAGACACATTTGATATATATAAATACATATACAAAAAATACTCTTTATATGAACTTTAAAACAAAACAGGAGTCATATTTTTTGTTAATACAACAGAAAACAAAAAAATTGTACTCATTGGAAAGAAAAAATATTAAATGCAAAGTCTATAAAATAGAACTACCTTTTTAAGTCCTATCTTGGAACTTTAGATAATATCAGTGGTATTAAGTATCAATAGCACCTGTTCCTAGCACTTTCCCAGGTGTTTGCCTGGAGCTCTGGCGACAGAGTCCATGCAAGCAATTAGCTTTTTGCTTTCAAGATAACAGAAAGCTAAATCACACAGAACAACATTGTACTATTGCACTCAATGTAGAAACAGAGAATCAGGGTTAAATTACTCTTAAGGAGGATATTTTCCTTCTTAATTATGCCAAAGCGTCACCAGATTGGCCAGAAAGTAATTCCTGGTCCTAGAATGAAAAAAAGATGAAAAACGGTTTAGTTACAGCCAACCTGGATGGGTGTACAAGCGTTCAGGGATCTTTTGCCCTCCCCAACCCCCAATGAAGCAGGGAAACCAGAATTTAAAAACTGGTATCGCACCGCAAGACAGAGCCGGAGTCTGTTCCCTCAAAATACAGAATGGGGGTGGAGGCACACGGCCAGCTCAAAGGAGCGGAGCAAACGTTGCTCTGACGCCAGCAAGGGAAAAGTCATAATGGCATTACCGCCCTAATAGACCCACCCGCATCATTCAGGGCTCCAAGGTAGAAGCTGTAGACGTCGCCACAGAGCTGAAATCTCCCTCGTTGGTCCCGAGCGTTTGCCCTGGGTCCGAGACTTGCGACCCTCCGCCACGAGAAAGCACCCCATTAAGACCTGAAGGGGAGCGCAGGCCCTGGAGCAGACGCGGAACTTCGCCCACAAAGTTGGGGACCTCCGGTCTCTGGCGCAGACCAGAGAGAGAGGGAGAACCCGGCGCCCTTCCCTAACTGCTCCCCAGACTGAAAGGAAAATGCTCGCGGCGTCCACGCCCAGCGTCCTCACCCGGGCCACTGGGCCTCGCCTGCGAGCCCGCAGCCCTTAGGCCGCAGCCCTTAGGCTAGTTCTCTGGGCCCGACGCGCAGTGGCAACAGCAGCTGCGCTGCAGGGGTTGGTCACGGGCCGGTGAGAGGCTCTGGAGGCCTCCCTCGCCCATATCAGCCTCTGGAGGCTGTCGGCGGGCCAGGAATGCAAAGACTGCAGAGATGAGCCTCACCGGTTCTGGCTGTGGCTCCCTGGAATGAAGATCCCCTCCCCGACCCACTCCACACGTACTAGCCCACTCCAGGCTGTCCCGGGTTTAGTGCTGAGCTAGAGTCGTCGACAGCTTGGCCAACTCAGGGCAAGGCCCCGCCTCCCAAGTTCCCAATGGCTGCAGTGGAGGTCCGGCCCGGAGCGCGTCCATTGGCTACATCAGCCTTCATTCAGGAATCTTTATAAGGGATGGCCCGTGAGGCTGTCCATCATGCATCTGTCCCACTCTCGGCCTTCGCTCCCCCGCCTGCGGGTGTGGCCATCTCCTCCCTACCTTCTCCGCCCCACCCGGGCGGTCGGGCTTGTCACCTGACCTTGTTTTGCCGCCTCAAGGGCTAAGAGCTGGATCCCTGGACTACGGGCGAGAAGTTGCTAACTGCCTCCAGAGAGTCCGAGACACTGAGGCCGGACCGCTTCCTTCATTCGGGCCGGGGCGCCTACTCCGCCGCGGTGGTTCCCAGCATTTTGCCCGGGAAGGGACGCAGCCTCGATGTCCCTTACGCCCTCCTGTCCAAGTCCTAGAGGCTGGAGGCCCCGTGCGGGCCAATGGGCAGGGGTAGACCCGAGCCAACGAGTAGGGCGGCAGGCGAAGGCGTCCCCGAGCGATCTGAGGCGGACGCACGTCCACCCGCGCCTCGTCCCGTGAGGAGCACCCCTGCGCCCGTCATGGCTGCGGGAGGAGACGGCGTCCTCCATCTTGTCGGGTCTGTAGGGTTGGGCGACGTGTCCCCTGCAGACCCTGCTGCACTGCGCCATTCGGCCAAGGGACAGCCCGCTCCCGGGGTCCGCGTGGGACCCAGGGACTGGAGACGGCAAGGAGACCCAGTCACCGTTCCCACCCCAAAGGCCAAGATGGAGGCCCTGGGGGCGCCACTG
>PVJN01004403.1:0-90599 GCA_004026805.1 Lasiurus borealis | reverse complement strand
AAAGCTAGAGTGGGTGAGAGGAACATTGTTTTACACTTCTTGAGGACTTAGAATATGGTGAAAGATAGTAGTGTCCAGCTGAAACCACTCCACACCAGTGTGCTCAGCAAGTAATTTGTTACCATAAGGTCACAGAAAACCTTGATGCACTATCAATGTAGACAGATGTGTATATAGAGCAGATACAGGGTAAATCCTCTGTGTTGTTAGCCTTTGGCCTCTAAGAACAGTTCCACATCTAGGCAGTGAGCCACTCTTATAAGTCCTGGAAATGGTGGAAATATTCCCATCATCAGCTTTCCCAGTGGTGGCATTGGAGTATTTCTTGTCCTACAAACCTATGTTCAGGATGTGGGCTTGATATCTGCTCTCTTTCCTCTCCTGATAAAAACTCTATTACTCTGTTGAGGCTCATATAACCCTCTCACTCTGGTGATTTGATCATTTAATGACCTAATTACTGCCCATTGTCTTAAAAAACCTGATACCTGCTTGCTTCTTGCTCTATGCTTCTATTCTTCCAAATGACTCCAGCTTTTGTGTGGTTTACACATCAAATAACCATACTCATGGTTATGATTTCTTACAGCAAAATTAGCAAATGGAAAAAATGAATTGGCAAAGTCTAGGGGAAACCAGGCTGAAACTTTCAGAGGGAATTTTGAAAGGAGTTACACAGGTTGCTCAGTTTAGACACAGTGAGCCACTCTTATAAATTCTGGAGAAGGTGGAAAAACTGAGGTCCAGTTCAACCAAGGCCCAAACTTGTAAGCAGGCCTGAAAAGTGATAGAAGTCAAGCTTGCTATGTTAACTCTGCTAGATCGACCCTGGTTCTTTTTCTGATCCTGTGGCTTTTTCTCTCATCCCCTTTCATCCAAAGCTGTAGATATGCCTGGACCTTGTCCATCAGCCTCATCTAAATCATGGGTTTAGACACTCCATACTTTGATCTTCTAATTGACTTCCTCAAGAAATAACTTTTTTTTTTAAGGTAGAGGCCCAGTGCACGAAATTCCCTCAGCCCAGCCAGACCCTCTCCAATCTGAGGCCCCTTGAGGGATGTCTGACTGCCCTCTCACAATCCAGGACTGCTGGCTCCCAACTGCTCACCTGCCTGATTGCTCCTAACCACTTTTGCCGAACAGCCTTACCACTCCCCTAACAACTCCCCTGCCAGCCTGATCGACACCTGACTGCTGCCCTGCTGACCCAATAACCCCTAGCTGCTCTCCCTTGCCAGCCTGGTCTCCCCAAACTACCCTCCCCTGCCAGGCCAATTGCTCTGAACTGCCCTCCCTGCCAACCCAATTGCCCCTAACTGCTCTCCCCTGCAGGCCTGGTTGCCCACAGCTGCCCTCCCCTGCAGGCCTGGTTGCCTACAACTACCCTCCCCTGCCGGTCATCTTGTGTATTGGAGTGGCCATCTTTGACCACATGGGAGGCCATCTTATGTGTTGTAGTGATGGTCAATTTGCATATTACCTCTTTATTATATAGGCTTGATTAAGGTGACTTCAATCAGCATGAACATACTGGTTTCATGTGTGGGTTTCTGTGTTACAAGATCTGAGTATTATATCATGTGCCCACCACTCAAAGTCAAATTTTCTCTTGTTTCTTCATATTATGTCCCCCTTCTTATCTACCCCCTTCCCTCTGGCAGCCACCACTCTGCTGTTTCTGTATATAAATTTCAGTTTTATATTCCACACTAGAGACCCGGTGCACGAGTGTGTGTGTGTGTGTGTGTGTGTGTGTGTGTGTCCCTTGGCCTAGCCTGCACCTTCTCCAATCTGAGACCCCAGTGGGGATTGGGCCTAAATGGGCAGTCAGACATCTCTCACAATCCAGGACTGCTGGCTCCCAACTGCTCACCTGCCTACCTGCCTGATTGCCCCTAATGCTTCTGTTTGCCAGCCTGATCACTCCCTAACCACTCCCCTGCCAGCCTGATTGACACCTAACTGCTCCCTTGCCAGCCTGGTTTCCCCTAACTGCCCTCCCCTGCTGGCCTGGTTGCCCCTAACTGTCCTCCCCTGCAAGCCTGTCATCCCCAACTGCTCCCCCCTGCTGGCCCAGTCACCCCTTACTTCTCTCCCTTGCCAGCCTGGTCACCTCAAACTGCCCTCCCTTGCCAGCCTGGTCGTTCCTGTCTGCCCCCCCCTGTAGGCGTGGTCACTCCCCCAACTACCTTCTCCTGCAGGCCTGGAGCCCCCACCTGCCCTCCCTGGAAGTATGGTCACCCCCAACTACCCTTCCCTGCAGGCCTGATCACCCCTAACTTCCCTCCCTGCTGGCCTGGTTCCCCTAACTGCCCTCCCCTGCAGGCCCTGTATCCCCACAATTGCCCTCCCCTGTAGGCCTGGTCCCTCCCAACTGTCCTACTCTGCCAACCATCTTGTGGTGGACATCTTTGACCACATGGGGGTGGCCATCTTGTTTGTTAGAGTGATAGCCAATTTTTGCATATTACTCTTTTATTAGATAGAATATGAATGAAGCCATATGAGTCTCAGCTTTTTCTGTCTAACTATTTCACTTAGCATAGTGTTCTCAAGTTTCATCCATGTTGTTGCAACATGGTACTTTTTCTTCCTTTCTTATGGCTTAAATAGTATTCTATTGAGTATATGTACCACATCTTTATCCAGTCCTCTATCATGGGAAACTGGTCTTGGTCACCATCAATAATGCTGCAATTAAAATAAGAGTGCACATAGTATCATCAGGGATACTGGTCTATAGTTTTCTTTTTTGCATGTTATCTTTGCCAGGTTTTGGTGTCCAGGTTGTGTTGGCCTCGTAGAATATCTTAGGAATCTTGTACACTTGGTGGAATTCACAGGTGAAGCCTTCTGGTCCATAACTTTCTTGTGGGGAGGAGGTCTTGTTGTTTCAATTTCCTCACTGCTCATCAGTCTGGTTAGATTTTCCAATTCTTCATGATTTAGATTAGGGAGGTTTTATATTTCTAGGAACTTACTCATTTCTTCTAGGTTTTTTAATTTGGTGGCATGAAGTCTTTCATAATATTCTAGTATAATCCTTTGTAAATCTGTAGTGACTTCTCTCTGATTTCTGATTTTGTTTATATAGTTCTTTTTTTAATATTTTTTATTGATTTCAGAGAGGAAGGGAGTGAGGAGAGAGAGAAAAGAAGAGAGAGTGATCAATGAGATGAGAGGAGCATTGATCAGCTGCCTCCTTCATGCTCCACAGTAGGCGATCGAACCCACAACCCAGGTGTGTACCCTGACCAGATACCATGACCTCCTGGTTCATAGGCTGATGGGCTGTTTATATGGGTCTTTTCCCTTTTTTCCTTACTAAGTCTAACCAGAGGTTTGTCACTTTTTTTTTTAATCTTTTCAAAGAACCAGCTTTTTGCTTTATTTTTTGCTTTATTGATTTTTTGGTCTAGCCTTTTGTTCTCTATATCATTTAGTTCTCTAGTTTTTATTATTTCCTTCCTTCTGCTGACTTTGGGTTGCTTTTGTTTTCCTAGTATTTTAAGATGTGATGTTAGATTGTTTACTTGGTGTGTTTTTTATGTTTGTTTCTTGAGGCCTCTAAAGATATAATTCCCATCTTATGGCTTTCTCTGCATCACAGAAGTTTTGATACGTTGTGTTATTCTAATTTGTCTCTCTATATATTTTGATCTTGTCTTTTATTTCTTCTTTGATTGAGTCATTTTATAGTAATATCTTACTTAATCTTCACGCATTTGTGTGTGGTTTTTTTACTTGCTTTCTGCAGTTGATTTCTAATTTTAAGGCAACGTGATCAGAAAATATGCTTGGTATAATTTCAGTCTTTTTGAAGTTTGTTGAGTCTAGTTTTGTGATTTAATTATATAGTCTGTCCCTAAGAGTGTTCCATGTGCTCTGGAGAAAAATGTATAATCTGATGTTCTGAGATTAAATATATTGTAAATATCAATTATATCCATTTAGTCTAATTTAACAGTGATATTTCTTTATTGATTTTCTGTTTGGTTGATCTTCCTAGAACTATGAATGGAATATTAAGTTCTCCAACTATGATTGTGTTTTGATCTGTTTCTTCTTTTAGTTCTGTGAGTAGCTGCTCCCTGGTTGAATGCATATATATTAAGAAGTGCGGCCTGGCTAGTGTGACGCAGTGGTTGAGCGTCGACCTATGAACCAGAAACTGAAGGTTGATTCACAGTCAGGGCCTATGTCTAAGTTGCTGGTTCAATCCCCAATATGGGTGTGCAGGAGGCAGTAGGTCTATGATTCTCTCTCATCGCTGGTGTTTATATCTCTCCCTCTCTGACATCAATAAAAATATTTTTTAAAAGAAGTGTTATGTTTTCTTGTTGTAATATCCCTTTTATCATTATAAACTGTTCATTTTTGTCTCTTATTATCTTTGTTATCTAGAAACCACTTTTGTCAGATGTAAGTATAACTACACTTGTTGGGGTTTTTTTGTGTGTTTTTTCTTTTTTGTGTTGTTTTTTTTTGTGGACATTATTTGCTTGGAGAATCATTTTCCACCTTTTTACTTTGAATCTACTTTTATCTTTGCTGTTTAGATGTTTCTCTTGTAGGCAGCATATGGTTGGGTTTTGTTTTTTAATCCCTTCTTCCCTCTCTGTGCCTTTTTTTACCAGTGAATTTAGATTATTTACATTTAGGGTAATTGATGTATGAGGATTTCCTAAAGCCATTTTAGCTTTTGTTTTCTGGTATTTGGTGCTTCCATTGGTTCTTTTCTTTTATGCTTCTGTCTCTTGTTTTTTGTTTTGTTTTGTTTTGTTTTTGTGTTATTTTTTTGGTGGTCTTCCCTACATCTTTCCTCTTTTTTAAGCTATATGTTCTGTTTTTGAGATTTTTGTGTATGGTTACAATTAGATTTATAAAAAGTGAAATTGCATATATACTGTATCATGTTTTTTTCCCTTTTGAGTGCATCTGATCTTCATCTTCCTTTGCCAGTTCAGACTTTTCCCCTTTCCGTTTTTGTTGTCATAGATTATCCCTGTCTATACTATAAGGTTTTTGGTGCTTACTCATAGTATTGTGATCTTATGTTCTTTGTTTCAGATAAAATAACTTCCTTGAGTATTTCCTGCAGTGGAGGTTTCCTGGTGATAAAATCCTTCAGCTTTTGTATGTCTGGGAATGTTCTTATTTTTCCTTCATATCTAAAGGATAATTTGCTGGATATAATATTTGTGGCTGATAATTTCTCTCAGCCATCTGAATATTTGGTTCTGCTTCTCTTCTGGCTTGTAGATTTTCTTCTGAGAAATTGGATGAAATTCTGATGGGTTTTCCTTTGTAGGTCATTTCCTTCTTTTCCTTGGATGTTTTGAGAATTTTTTCTTTGTCTTTAATTTTTGACAGCTTCATCACCAAATATCTTGGAGAAGGCCATTTTCGGATTGATGTCACTAGGTGTTCTATTTGTTTCTTGGATTCGGATCTAGTTATTTCTATAGGTATGGGAAGTTCTCATCCACTATTTGATTTGTTTTGTTTTTAATATATTTTATTGATTTTTTTACAGAGAGGAAGAGAGAGGGATAGAGAGCTAGAAACATCCATGAGAGAGAGACATCAATCAGCTGCCTCCTGCACACTCCTCACTGGAGATGTGCCTGCAACCAAGGTACATGCCCTTGACTGGAATTGAACCTGGAGCCCTTCAGTCCACAGGACGACACTATCCACTAAGCCAAACCAGTTTTGGCCACTATTTAATAGAATCTCCATTTCTTGCTCCCTCTCTTCCTTCCTTCTCAATGCCTATGATTTTGTTATTACTTTTTCTGGTTCAGTTAGAGGGGTCTTTAGAGCTCTTTTATTTTTCTTTATTTTTGGGTCTCTTTTCTTCCCTCTGCATCATTTTTTAATTCTTATTTTCAATATCACTAGTTCTTTCTGCTAACTTATTGGTTCTGTTTTTTATGCTCAACAGCATACTCTGATCTCCTTAATTGCCTGCTTCATTACCAGGAGTTGTGATATATTTGTTTTTCAAGTTTTGATCTTCTTAGAGAAATATTCATTTTGTTCATTGATTTGTTTTCTGAGTGTACTGAATTGCCTGTCAGTATTTTCTCTAGTTGACTATTTTCGGAACTGCAATGTTAAAATCTCTGTCATTTATATCACATAATCCCATTTGTTCCAGCCTACTTTCTGGGAAGTTTTCATTATCTTTCTGGTCATTGTCATTACTGTGGTTCTTCACGGTATGTTCTGTCCTCCTTTGTTTTTGCATTTACCTTTGAGGAGGTCTTTGTGCTATGTTTCAATAGATGACGTTGAATTCCAAGATTTTTACCTCTTTGGCCTCACTGTTTTGAGCCTCCGTGGCTTCGGTAGGATAGTACAAGCCTCCGCTGCTTGAAGGTGGAGTTTGTTTTGCCCCTCTACCTAATAGCGACCCCTGACCTCCACCGGTCTAGCCGAAGCACCCCTCCTGGGGTCAAACACAGGGGGAACGCAGTTCTACTGCAATAGCTCGTGGTTAATAATACACTCCTGGGGCCAACTCCAGAGGCAGCGGGAGGTGAGTTTGGGAATCTAATCAGCAGCAGAGCTCTGCGATTTCCTTTCTTTGTCTGAAACACCACCGCCAGGCCCAGTGCGGGGGGCTGCTCGGTTGGGCATTTGCTGACTCTGTTCACTCTTTCTGTTCACTCGCGTGACTCAGATCCTATTCACAGCACGCCCACAGCTCAGTGTCCTCTCTTGCTGCTGGCACGTTGTCACTGGCTGCTCACAGATTGCCTAATGATGCTGCCCCCACAGTTCTCTGTTCCTCCCAGCCTAAGGAAGTGCCTGCTACTATAGCCAGCTTTCTTCCCTTTCCTAGCCAGGCTGGAAGTTTCCAGCTGCACTGGAGAACCCCTGCACTGCAGGTCTGTGTCTGTAGCCATATCTGTGCTTTCCTCCCTGCTTGTCTCCCCATTTGTCCCAGGAAGCCTGCCTTTAGGTATTTTCAGTGTGCAGATCTCAGACATGCATCTGTTTTGAGCAGGAACTTCTTTATTGAATTACTAGAGGCCTGGTGCATGAAATTCGTGCACCGAGGGGGGGGGTCCTTCAACTCAGCCTGCACCTTCTCCAATTGGGGACCCCTTGCAGTCAGACACCCCTCTCACAATCTGGGACCACTGGCTCCTAACTGCTCACCTGCCTGCCTGCCCAATTGCCCCTAACTACCCCTGCCTGCCAGCCTAATCACCCCTAACTGACCTCTCTTGCAGGCCTGATGTCACCCCCAACTGCCCTCTATTGGCCAATTTGGTTCTAATTGGTTTGTTCTTATGCCAGTGTCAAAAGTTTCGCCTCCTAGGCATCCATTGGCTCCCCATAGCACCCATATTTGGTTCTCATTGGTTGGTTCCTATGCCAATCAACTTCAATAGCTCCTCCTCCTAGACAGCTATTGGTCCCCCACAGCACCTAGATTTGGTTCTCATTGGTCGGTTCCTATGCCAGTCAGTATCAAAAGCTCCACCTCCTAGGCAGTCTTGGCTCCCCACAGCACCCAGATTTGGTTCTCATTGGTCAGTACCTATGCCAGTCAGCGTCAAAAGCTCTTCCTCCTAGATAGCCATTGGCTCCACATAGCACCCACCTTTGGTTCTGATTGGTTGGTTCCTATGCCATTCAACATCTTCAGGCCTTATCAAAGAGGCAGGGCTTAAGAGCAGCCCCATGAAGGCTGGGAGAAAAAGAAAAGCCTGGATGCTGGCAAAGATCAGAAAGGAAGAGAGAGAAAGTACATTGATCAATAGCTTCCACTGAGGCTGCAGATCAGACCTTGGCTCACTTTCTGGGTCTCAGCCACCTGGGCAGTCAGTGCTGGGTCACCAGGCTGCAGCCGGGCAACCCAGCGCTGACTTCTGGATGGTCTGCATTTGGTTGCAGGCTTGACCCCTGCCCAAGCCTAAAGCCTCTGCCCCGGGGTTTAGGCTCGGGAAGCGGGCACTCCTTCCCCTCTGATCGCAGGCTTGGCCCCTTCCCAAGTCTAAAGCTTCTGCCCCGGGCTTTAGGCTTGGGAAGCGGGCACCTCTTCCTCACCCCACCACACCCCTACCTTCCGATCACAGGCTCGGCCCCTTCCCAAGCCTAAAGCCTCCAATGGCCAGCTGGGAGTGACCTGGGTGCCGAGGAGATTCCCAGGACCCAGGCATGTATACAAATTAACCACCATCTTTTTTGGGTTAATTTGTATACTTACTCTGATTGGCTGTAGGCGTCATGGTAGTACAGTCAATTTATATGTTTCTCTATTATTAGGTAAGATAGATAGGTCCATTGCACAAAATTTGTGCACTGAAGGGCGGGGTGGGGGGTGTTCCTCATCCCAACCTGCACCCTGTTCAATCTGGGATCCCTCGTGGGACGTCCGACTTCTGGTTTAGGTCTGATCTGTAGACTGGCCTAAACGGGCAGTCTGTTATCCCTCACAATCTGGGACTGGTGATTCCTAACCACTTGCCTGCCTGCCTGCCTGCCTGCCTGATTGCCCCTAACCACTTCTGCCTGCCTGCCTGCTTGATCACTCCCTACCTGCTCCCCTGCTGGTCTGATTGGTGCCTACATGCTCCCCTGCCAGCCCAATCACCCCTAATTATCCTCCTC
The DNA here is from genome assembly GCA_004026805.1 of Lasiurus borealis. Classification (NCBI taxonomy): domain Eukaryota; kingdom Metazoa; phylum Chordata; class Mammalia; order Chiroptera; family Vespertilionidae; genus Lasiurus; species Lasiurus borealis. The sequence continues at coordinate 81,968 of PVJN01004403.1, read as the reverse complement.
TGATCTTGTGATGAATGGGAATGGTCATCTTGTGGTGGCCATCTTGTGATGATGTGTGGGTGACCATCTTTTGATGACACGAGGGCGAGACACCACCTAGGCTTTTATTAGTATAGATGTTTAACTTCTTAAAATGTCAGGGGAGTAGGGAAAGACACGCACTTATGTAGCCATTCCTCTGATTTCATTCATTCCGTCAAGAAATAACTTTTTGCCCAGCCAATTTGGCTCAGTCTTTGAGCGTGGACCTATGAACCAGGAGTTCACGGTTTGATTCCCAGTCAGGGCACATGCCTGGGCTGCGGGCTCAATCCCCAGTGGTGAGGTGTGGAGGAGGCGGCTGATCAATGATTATCTCTCATCATTGATGTTTCTATCTCCCTCTCACTTCCTCTCTCTGAAATAATTTTTTAAAAAAATTTTTTAAGAAAATGAAGAAAGAACTTTTTAAAAACAGTGCTCTCTACTTTGGATTCATCAGCTTTCTCTTGCTTTCTCCAATACGATCTTCAACCAGCTTAGACTCAATAATCTTTCATCTCTCTTGCAAATACACTAAACTTCTTTTCTCCTCTTTTTTTTTTTCTTTTTTCTTTTTAAGATATGTTTTTGTTGAATTCAGAGAGAAGCAGGGAGAGAGAGATAGAAATAATCATCGATTGGCTGCCTCAAGCACACCCTCTGCTGAGAATCAAGATCCCAACCTAGTCATGTGCCCTGGCCAGGAATTGAATCATGACCTCCTGGTTCATAAATTGATGCTCAACTATTAAACCACATCAGCCGAGGCCCGTTTGGCTCAGTGGATAGAGCGTCGGCTTGCGGACTGGGGGGTCCCAGGTTCGATCCCGGTTGGGGGCGTGTGCCTTGCTTGCAGGCACATCTCCACAGTGGGGCGTGCAGGGGGCTGCTGATGGATGTCTCTCTCTCATCGATGTTTCTGACTTTCTGTCTCTCTCCCTTCCTCTCTGTGGGAAATCAATAAAATATATTAAAAACACACACACACACACATATCAACCAACTCTTGTGCCTCTTTTGAGCTGCTTCTACTCCTACTTAGAGAAACTTCAACCCTGAAAGCATCCACCCATCCACATTGTCAGTATTCGCCCAGAGGGCTTTCCTATGGAAAATAATCACAAATGAGTAAATTAGTACCACTATAATTCTGATTACTGCTCTCTACTGAGCCCGCACATTGCCAGCAAAACGTAGTATCTTTTTGTAATCACTTCACTGCAGTCAGCAAATGGCCTACCTATCTATTTCAAAGAGCACTACAGGATATTGATTAGAAACTGCCTCAAGCATTTATTATACTCTCTAAACCAATTTCATCCACAATTTAGCCTTTTCCTGGTGGCCCAATAACAATAGCAGGGCCCTGATGGGTTTGGCTCAGTGGATAGAGTGTTGGCCTGCGGACTCAAAGGTCCCGGGTTCAATTCCAGTCAAGGGCATGTATCTTGGCTTGCAGGCACACCTCCAGTAGAGGGTGTGCAGGAGGCAGCTGATCAATGTTTCTCTCTCATTGATGTTTCTAACTCTGGATCCCTCTCCCTTCCTCTCTGTAAAAAAATCAATAAAATATATATATTTTTAAAAATAGCGGGGAAAAAGAATAAGCTGCTTATGCTTCAGCTCCTTAACTCCCAGGCTTAAAATACTGATTTAGCTCTTTATCTTCAACTTTTTCCTTGATAATGGATCCTTTCTATTCACATTTAATTTTTAAGCTAACATACTACATAACATAATAATGTGTTAATATTCATAAATTAACATAATTGTAATTATGTTGCAAACTCCTATTTTAAGAAAATTATGCTTGAATCCTACATCTTATCAGCTCCTCTTTAGCTCTTTAACTGTCAAGATGATCTCCCTTTTCCTTCTTAATGCACTTCATCTACTCCTTTTGATAAGGTCACCAATGATCTCCAGTGAGCCTCTCATTTGTTTTACAGAAGCATTCCATATGGTTGACCTGTTCCTTCTTTATATATATATATATTTTAATACTATATTGAGAGGGGTAGAGAGTTAGAAACATCAATGAGAGAAAAACATCGATCAGCTGCCTCCTGCATACCCCCTACTGGGGATGTGCCCCAAACCAAGGTATATGCCCTTTACCAGAATCAAACCTGGAACCTTTCAGTCCGAATGCCGACACTCTATCCACTGAGCCAAACCAGTTTTGGCTGACCTGTTCCTTCTTAAAATACTCTTACCTTTCTGGCTGCTATATTCATGTAGTTTTTCTCCTCCCCTCTCTAGCTGCTGTTCCTCATTCTGTTTACTTGATTTCTCCACTACCCCATCTTAAAAGTGTGTGCTAAATCCAATGCCAATCTGATTCTTTTTCTTTAAAATGATGTTTGTTTTTCTTCTCTGGAGACTTAGCACTGTCTAGAAATTTTATGACTTTTCTGAGTATGGATTATTTTATTTTATTTTATTTTATCCAGTGTTATGCTAGGTAGTTCATGGACTTTTGGTTTAAAGATTTGTGACTTTCGCCGAGACCAGTTTGGCTCGGTGGATAGAGCGGATAGAGCGTCGGCCTGCGGACTGAAAGGTCCCAGGTTCGATTCCAGTCAGGGGCATGTACCTTACTTGCAGGCACAACTCCAGTAGGGGGCGTGCAGGAGGCGGCTGATCGATGTCTCTCTCTCATTGATGTTTCTGACTTTCTATCCCCCTCCCTTCCTCTCTATAAAAAATCAATAAAATATATTTTTTAAAAAAATAAAGATTTGTGACTTTCCTTTAACTTGTTCATTTATTACTTAAATAATTTATTTGATGCAATCCACCATGTTCTTTTACTCACATATGAAATGTTGAATCTATCTTTTGTGTCTTAGTCTTTTGTTTGTTGTTTTTTTTGGAGAGAGAAGAAGGGAGAGAGAGAGAAACATCAATCACTTGCTTCCCGTATGACAGAGAATCAAACTGAGCCACATCAGCTGTCTTAGTTTTTTCCTCATTTTCTTTCCTTCTCCTGATTATTAATCTCCTTCCTATACTAGACTTTATTCAAATATCTTAGGAGATAGAAGAGTTAGTTGTCCTGAGGCTCTGTATGTGGCTAGGATTTGTCTTCTGGCAAGGTTTGCTTTAAGGTAGTGATTTTTGTCCTCGAGATGCCTGAATTCCGGGGAGCTTTGTTCAAAGATGCCATTAGTTCCAGATCCCATAGATACCTGCAGAGAAGAGGCTTCCTTTCACTGTTTGTGTTTCTCAGGAGTTTATTGCCTAATTACAGGTCATTCTAGTTGCAGCAGTGAGGCACAGGTTTGGTCACTGCTTGTGCAGACAGACCTTGGATTAGTTCTCCTGATTTCAACCTCCTTTTAACTCTGCCTCTGTCACACCTGCTGCCGCAGAGGCTGAAGCATTTCAGAGCTCCAGGGGAGTAGCTCCTCCTACACACCTGGACCTCTGAGAATGTCCTCCTGCCCAGTTCTATTTAATCATAAATATTGTTTTACTCATGTACTTAGTCTTTTAAAAAAGAAGGTAGACATTTGTAGACACTTGTACTTAGTTTACCATCTTAGAGCAGAAATCTGTTTGCCTCTAGTGTCAAGCACTTTCAGCTCTTGCTGGTACTACTACCTCCTCATTGGTCACCTCCATCTGCACTACACTCCTCCAAACCATTGTGTGTGCAGTAGCCAAAATGAACCTCTGGGAACACAAATCTGGTTGTCAAATTAGACATATCTTTTTTTTTTAAGCAAACAAACTAATATAAAAAATAGACAGATGACCTGAACAGATACCGCTCTCAAGAAGACATACAAATGGCCAACACATATATGAAAAGGTGCTCAACTTCAGTAGCTATTAGGAAATTAAATAAAAACTACAATGAAATGCCACCTCACACTGCTAGAACAGCTATTATTAACAAGACAAGTAATAAGTGTTGGAGAGGTTGTGGAGAAAAAGGAACCCTCATTTACTGTTGGTGTGAATGTAAACTGGTGCAGCCACTATGGCAAATAGTATGGAGGCTCCTCAAAAAATTAGAAATAGAGTTGCCTTCACAAAGATATGTGCACTCTTATCTTCACTGCAGTATTAGTCACAGTGGCCAAGACATGGAAACAAAGTGTCCTTTGGCAGATGATTGGATAAAGAGGATGTACATACAATGTATGTAGTATACACATACAATGGGATACATAAGAAAAGATGAAATAATGGCATTTGCAACAATGGGGATAGACCTTGAGAATTATGCTAAGCAAATTAAGTCAGCCAGGAAAAATTATGGACCATATGCGGGGGCGGGGGGTGGTGGTCTACCTGGTTTGGTTCAGTGGATAGAGCATTGACCTGGGCACTGAAAGATCCTAGGTACGATTCCAGTCAAGGGCACATGCCCAGGTTGTGGGCTCAATCCCCAATAGGGGGTGTGCAAGAGGCAGCCAATCAATGATTCTCTCTCATCATTGATGTTTCTATCCCTCTCCCTCTCTGAAATCCATAAAAAATACATATATTATATATATATAATTTAATCTTTATTGCTCATATTATTACAATTGTTCCTCTTTTTTCCCCCATAGCTTCCCTCCACCTGGCTCCTACCCATCCATCTGTTACCTCACCCCACATTGTCCTCATCCATAGGTGTATGGTTTTTATCCAGTCTCTCCCTACACCCCCCTCACCCTTTTCCTCCTCAGAATTGTCAGTCCACTCCCTTTCTATGCCCTTGATTCTATTATATTCACCAGTTTATTCTGTTCATCAGATTTTTATTTTTTTAATATATTTTATTGATTTTTTTACAGAGAGGAAGTGAGAGGGATAGAGAGTTAGAAACATCGATGAGAGAGAGACATCGATCAGCTGCCTCTTGCACACCCCCTACTGAGGATGTGCCCGCAACCAAGGTATATGCCCTTGACTGGAATCGAACCTGAGACCTTTCAGTCCGCAGGCCAACGCTCTATCCACTGAGCCAAATCGGTTTCGACATGTTCATATTTTTAATTCACTTAATTTAGATTCACTTGTTGATAGATATGTATTTGTTGTTCATAATTTTTATCTTTGCCTTTTCATCTTCTTTAAGAGTACCTTTCATCAACACCAAACCAGTATTTAGCTTTTTCTTATCTGTGAAGCTCCTTATCTGACCTTCAATTCTAAATGACAGCTTTGCTGAGTAGAGTAATCTTGGTTGTAGGTTCTTGCTATTCATCACTTTGAATATTTCTTGCCACTCCCATCTGGCCTGCATAGTTTCTGTTGAGAAATCAGCTGACAATTGTATGGGTGCTCCTTTGTAGGTAATTAACTGTTTTTCTCTTGCTGCTTTTAAATATATATTTTATTGATTTTTTACAGAGAGGAAGGGAGAGAAAAAGAAAGTCAGAAACATCGATGAGAGAGAGACATTGATCAGCCGCCTCCTGCACGTCCCACAGTGGAGATGTGCCTGCAAGCAAGGTACATGCCCCCAACCAGAATTGAACCTGGGACCTTTCGGTCCGCAAGCTGACGCTCTATCCACGGAGCCAAACCGGTCTCGGCTCTTGCTGCTTTTAATATTCTCTCGTTGTCTTTTGCTCTTGGTATTTTAATTATGATATATCTTGGTGTGGTCCTCTTTGGATTCCTTTTGTGAGGATCAGCTATGTCTATGCCAGGAAAACTGTGCTGGAGTCAGCCTTATTATACAAGACTTGCAAAATTGCAAAAGCCTCTGTATTCAGCTTGGATAGGGCAGAGTCTTGGGGCTGAGCAGACAGCCCTACCCTATTAGGGTCCTGGATCTCAGTGTCCCTCGGTAATCGCTGCAGGACTCTCTGCGCACTCGCACTCGCGTGCGCCTCCAGACTTCTGCCTTTCTGGTTTGCCTGAGTTTCTGTGCACTCCAGGGACACATATGAGTCTGGGTCCCTAGGATCTCGCCCAAAACTGGGGTTCAATGTAGTCAGAAGTGGATTTTAGCACAGTTGGGAGGTTCTGTCTCCCTCCCGCTAGAGAAAGCCAGCAGCAAATCAGCAGTCGGCCCTCTGTGTGCGCACTCACGCGGGCGTCTCCAGATCTCTCTCTTTTGCGGCTCCCCTAAGTTTCCGTGCACTCCTCCCTTTTCCCGACAGTCCAGATTCCTCTCATATGAGTCTTGCCCGGAATTGGGGTTCAGTGCAGTCAGATATGGGGTTCAGTGCAGCCAGGAGTTTCCATCTCCCTCCCACAAGAGGAAGCCAGCCAGGCACTCTGCCACCCGTTCTCTCCACATGAGTGTCTCCGTACCTCAGCTTTTTGCAGCTCCTCTGAGTCTCTATGAGCCCCTCTCTTTCCTTCTAGTTGTAAAATTTCCACTCAGCCAGCTTTCCTGTGGTTCTGGATGATGTCAGTTCTCTCTTTTAGTTGTAGTTTTGAAATTGTTGTGAGAGGCAGCAGTTTAGGTGTTCATCTATGCTGCCATCTTGGTTTCTCTGAAATTATACATGTCTTAAGACATCTAATATGGTAGCCTCAAGAGATGGTGTCCTACAGGAAATTGTATCACTGCAACTATGCTCTGATTTGGATGTGATCATGGTGTCAAACAACAAGACCTGTACTCACAAGAGCAGGGCCTCCTCTCTCCTGAAGGCCTCAGTCTTGGGCTAGGCCTCTGAGCCCAGATCTAAAATTAAGTCACAGGGCTGTGAGCTAGCAGGGCAACTGCACACCTCTGGTTCTGTGGCTAACTGCTGTTCTGCAGTGGTGAATCCTCATGTCCAGCACTGCCACTGCTCTGGACAGACTGGAGATCCAGCTCAGCTTCCAATTAGGATTCAGCACTACCCATAATCTGGCCCTGGGCTTCTATCTAGGTTGGGAATGATCAGAATCCCAGATCTATTCTCTGCAAGTGTCTAAAGGCTTCTTAACAAAGCAAGAAATGCCATGCCAACCCATACTGAGAATAACCTCTCCCTGGATGTGTCCATGTGTCTCCATTCCAGACTGTCAGTGGATTTGTTCTTCAGCTTCCATCATCCTAGGTCATGACTTCTGCTCAAATCATACCTAGTGTCTGGGCCAGCTTTTCTCTTCCAGCTGCTACTTGGTTAAATGTGGAAACCCTGGAATCTTCAGACTGCCATCAAACTCAGATGGCACTGTCCTGATGTCTCTCTGTAGCACCGTCAGAAGATAGCTGCTTTCTCCTTTCCCAGGAATGGAAAGGAGCTGTGAGACATGCTCATTTTTTGCATTATCCCAACTTGAACTTCTCATTTACTTAAGGAGTCAGGGAAGGGAGTATAAAGTCAAACATTAGTAAGTGCAAGTAATGTCTGCCACAACCAGCTTTGGAAAAGGACAGCCAGAGGACCTGGCAATGATAAGCCTACAGAGATTTAGTGAAAGGCCTGGCAATACCCCAGTTGCTGGCATGAGCCCCAGGTGCCTTCAGTGGTAGGCTGACATCTTTTCACATTTGATCTCCTAACAAACACCAACACCAATTAACAAACAGAGTGTGCACAGTCGTCAGCCTTTCCAAAAGAAAAGATAAAGGAGAACCTCAGCAAATTAGGAATAAATGGAAATCTTACTAATCTAATAAAGAATGTATAACCCACATTATATGTAATGGTGAAATATTGAAACTCTTTCCTCTTCAGACTGGTGTCAAATTTACAAACTACTATAATAAGTAAACTGTTAGAGGCAGGGAGAAAATATGCAAGATATCTACACTGAAAACATTTCTGAGGAAAAAAAATAGCATATCTTCAGGACCTTAGACTAGGCAATGAGGACAAAAAAGTAATAACAATAAAAGATAAACTATTAATAAATGACCATTAAGACAAAATTTGTTTTTCAAAAGACATCAAGAGAATGAAAATGGGAGCCACAGCCTGGGAGAAGATATTTGCATTATGTAATATTAGTCATCAAAGAGCTCATAATCCAGAATATAGAGAGAGCTTAATCAGTTTTGAAAAGAAAAAGGATCAACAATTTTTAATCTTTAACACAAGAGGATATTCAAATATCTGATAAACATATGAAAGATTCTTGACACTTTGTCTCAAGAAAATACAAATGAAAACCACAAAGCCATGCCATTCTACCCCCACAAAAGTGACTGAAAGTTTTTTTAATATATATTTTAATTGATTTCAGGGAGGGAGGGAGGGAGGAAGAGGCAGAAACATCAATGATGAGAGAGAATCACCAGTCAGCTGCTCTCTGCACACTCCCTCACATCCGCAACCAGGGTGTGATCCCTTGACCAGAACTGAACAGGGACCCTTCAGTCCACAGGCTGACATTCTATCCACTGAGCCATACCGGCTTGGGTGTGACTGAAACTTTTTAAAAGGCTATAATGTAAAGTGTGGGTGAGGAAGTGGAAGAACTGGGATGTAAACGATGTAAGTGTAAACAGGTACAGTCACTTTGGGAAACCAATGGGCAATATCTACTAAAGCTAAATATATTTATGACACAGCAGTTTCCCTGTTGGGTACGTATCCAATAGAAGCGATTGACTTATGTCCACCAAAAGACTTGTATAAGAATGTTCATAGTAATCATAATAGCCCAAACCTGGAAATAATTTTGAATATCAACAACAGTAGAATTGAATAGATAATGGTATATTTATCAATGAAATACAAGTGAAAAAAAAAAACTTGCTCCACACAATGGTAAAGAGAATCTCTGACAGTATGATGAGTGAATGAAGCCAGACACAAAAGAGAACATTCTGTATGATTCCATTTACATGAACTCAAAATTGGCAAAACTAACCTGCAGGGATAGAGATGGGGGAGTCTGTGCTTGCTAGTAAATAAAGTATTTTATATCTTGATTGGGTGGTGGGGATAGTATGTATGTATACATAAGTGATCATTTGAACTGTGTACTTAAGATGTGAATAATTTGCCGAAACCGGTTTGGCTCAGTGGATAGAGCGTCAGCCTGCAGACTAAATGGTCCCAGGTTCAATTCCTGTCAAGGGCATGCACCTTGGTTGCGGGCACACCTCCAGTAGGGGGCATGCAAGAGGCAGCTGATCAATGTCTCTCATCGATGTTTATAACTCTCTATCTCTCTCTCTTCCTCTCTGTAAAAAATCAATAAAATATATTTTTAAAAAGAGATTTGAGTAATTTGTTAAATGTCAATATAAAAGATACATGGGGGAAACCAAGATGGCAGCATAGGTAAACTACTAAACTACTAAACTACTACTCGCACAACAATTTCAAAACTACAACTAAAAGGCAAAACGGACATCAACCAGAACCACAGGAAGGCTGGCTGAGTGGAAATTCTACAACTAGAAGGAAAGAGAAAAGCACACTGAGACTCAGAGGGGGTGCAAAAGGAAGAAGAGAGGGCTGGCAACTGAGTACGCAGCTGGCTTTCTCAATCTGAAGGGAGACAAAAGCTCTGAACTCCAGTTCCAGGTGAGACTCTGGGGACTCAAACTCATTTGGGAAGAAACTGGACTGTCTGGCAGCAGTGAAACTTGAGCGTGGCTTTCCCTCAAAGGTGCTTGCAGCAATTACTGGGGACACTGAGACCCATGGGCCTCTTAGGGCAGGACTGACAGGAAGCCATTGCTGTTAGCTCCACCCTTAGATCCTGCCCCATGAAGCCATTGCTGTCTGCTCTGCCCTGAGACTCCGCCCCATCCAAACTGAGCACAGATGCTTTTGCATATGAATGGCCTGGTCCTTTGAATTCTAAACTTACCTAACAAACTGCAGCTGAGTCAGTGAGACCCAGAACATCCAAAAGAAGGCCAAGGCCCCACAGCTCCTTGCATTGCTTCACAACTGGCCCTCATTTGGGCACCTCCAAACCCAAACAAAGAAGGGGAATCTGCAGATTTTTCTATAGCTCCTTGGTTGCCAGCACATCCCCAGTGGGCAGCTGATTGATGTTTCTCTCCCATTGATGTTTCTAACTCTCTATCCCTCTTCCTTCCTCTCTGTAACAAATCAATAAAATATATTTTTAAAAATACATGGAAGGGGGCCTTGATTCTCTCCATTGCTCTGCCCTTCTGATACAACACACAGACCCCTGAATGCCTTCCTAATGCCCTCTGCTTCTGCCCTCCAACCTCAGTGCTATGGAAACAGAAATTTTTGCATCAAACTCTTCAGTAATTTTGTTTCTCTTAAGAAATAGTTCTATCCTTCCCATCCTGCCTTGTATAATTTATTCCCTGGAAAACTCCCCTAGCCTTCCCTGGATGCCTAAAATGAGCCAAATCCTTTCTTGCTTCAGGGCTTTTGCATAGGCAGTTTTACCCACAGGTCTCCTCCCCAACTACAGAACGGCTTCTCATTCTTCAAACGTCAACTTAATCATTCCCTTTTCAGAGATGCCTTCCAGGACCACTTCAGAATGCTTTCCTTGAAATAGTCTTCTATAACTCTGACATATTCTTCACTCAACATGTCCTAATTGTGCTTGTATGTTTATGTTATGAATATCTTTGTCTTTTTTGTTTGTTTAAATGTCTTCCCCACCAAAAGTTTAGAATCAATTTTGTCTTATTCACCACTTCGTTCTCAGCACTCAGCATAGTGCCTGGCCCATAGTAAGTACTCAGAAATTTATTGAATAAAGAAGGAAGTCACTTAGTATATAGCACCTGGTACTGGAAATACAATTGAGTATGAGATGGATATCTAACCTCAAAGTCCAGAAGAAGCAAACATCTAATTGTGAGATAAATGCTATGACTGAGAAAGTACAGAGTTGTTCATTTCAGAGAAGGCTTCCTGGAAGAGGAGTCTCATGAGGTCATGCTTTCAAACAACTTAGAGCCCCCCACTCTTCAGAGAACAGACTAGTTGCCAGAAGGGAATTGGGTTGGAGGACTGGGTTAAAAAAGTGAAGGAATTGAGAAATGGAGATTGGTAGTTACAAAATATTCACAGGGTTGAAAATAAAGTACAGCATAGGAAATGTCAATAATCCTATATAATAAAAGGGTAATATATGCAAATTTACCCTAATGGCAGAACAACTGCTCGACCAGTCACTATGAGGCGCACTTACCACCTCTTTGTCTCTTTCCCCGGCCAGCAGGATCCCTGGGGACAGAGCCAGCTGTGGGCAGCCGGGGAAGATGGCCCTGATCTCAGGCCAGGCATCAGGACCGTACCCACACATGAATTTGTGCACCAGGCCTCTAGTATACACTAATAGAAGAGAAAGATGCAAATTGACTCTACCTCTTAGACAATCAGGAGCAAATATGCAAATTAATCCAACAAAGATGACAGTGGTCACAGAGCTGGAGCGAGCAGGAAACTTGGGTTGCCTCTGTCAAGGGAAGCAGCCAAGCTTCCCACCAACCCTGGCCTGCCCTGGCCTCTGCTCAAGGTTACAATGCTTCAATTATAGAAGATAAATAAATTCCAGATACAGTGGCACCTCGAGATACGAGTGCCCTAACATATGAAATTTTTGAGATACGAGCCTTCGAGCGAGCGATTTTTGCTTTGAAATACGAGTAACATTTGAGATAGGGGTAATCACGTGGATCAGCCCGCTGCACACGACCCACCAGTTTACCGAGACTCAAGCGTCTCATAGTTTCCCACACCTCAAGGTTACGGAACGAATTAAACTCGTATCTCGAGGTACCACTGTACCTGCTTCCAGCCAACCCTGGCAAAGAGGCGCTGAAAAGAAAAAAAAAGGAGGGCCAGGGAGCCTGGGTCGCCAGGAGCATGGCCAGCCTGAAAACAACCCTCAGCTTCTTACCCAAGCTGGCCACAGCCTCCATGGGGTGGGGGTCCCCACTGGGGAGGTTGGCCAGCCTGCAAACAGCCATCAGCCACTCACCCAAGCTGGCCAGGCACCCTCGCAAAACTTCCCACCCTGAAAGGGCGGTGGCCAGCCTGAAAACGGCCCTCAGCCCCTCATCCAGGTTGGCAATGCCCCCTAGCAAGGACCCTCACCTCGTGGGGGTATGGCCATCCTGAAAACCACCACAGGCCCCTTGCCCAGGCCACTCCATGCCCCAAGGGAACTCCCACCCTGATCCGGGACACCTTTCAGGGCAAACCAGCTGGCCCCCACCTGTGCACCAGGCCTCTATACTAATAAAAAAGGTAATATGCTAATTAGACTGGAGACCTTCCAGATGTTCTTCTGGACAAAGCCATGGTGGCGGGGCCAAGAGGGGAGGGCATTTGTGGGTGATCAGGTCAGGATGGGATGGCAGTTGTGGGTGATCAGGCTGGTTTAGGCCCAATCCCTGTAAATTGGCAGTAGGATATCCTTCGAGGGTCCCAGATTAAAAAGGGTGCAGACTGGGATGAGGGACACCACCACCCCTGTGGACAAATTTCATGCCCCGGGCCACTAATATTGTAATAAAAATATGGTGTCCAGTTGATACTGGATCAGGAAGAACATTTTGTAAAGTATGTGATTGTCTAACCACTATGATGTATGCCTGGAACTAACAAAATAATATTAAACTATAATTGGGAGAAAAAAATTAATGTAAAAAAAAGGGCCCTGTCCCAGTAGCTCAGTTGTTAAAGAGGGTCATCTCAATACCCCAAGGTTGTGGGTTTGATCCCCGGTCAAACCACTTACAAGAATCAACCAATGAGCCTGGCTGGTTTGGCTCAGTGGATAGAGCGCTGGCCTGCAGACTGAAGGGTCCCAGATTCGCTTTTAGTCAAGGGCACATGCCTGAGTTGTTGGCTCGATCCCCAGTATAGGTGTGCAGGTTTTCTCTTATCATTGATGTTTCTCTTTCTCCCTCTCCCTTCCTCTCCAAAATCAATAAAAATATATTTTTAAAAAAGAATCAACAAATGAATGCATAAAAAAATGGAAAAACGTATCCATCTTTCTCCCTATCTGAAATCAATAAAAATAAAAAATAAAAACCTCCAACCAAAGGCCTATCTGGGAGGGGGCCAAACCTATAACAGCTTCTGGACTTGGTTCCCTTGGATTTGCCCGTGACCGTGCCTGTGCAGGTGAGAAACAGCTTGACTGCTAATTTTGTGAGATCACAGGATTTTTGAGAACTAATCTTACTTCTTCTTACTGATCTGATAGGCTTTATGGGAGGTGATGTTTTACATTCAGGGTTTCTCCATATATTTTTAAGACCAACTGACTCCCTTTCAATAAAAGCAGTGTCCTTGGTAATTCTTTTATTTTATTATTTTAATATATTTTTATTTTGGAGAGGAGGGGAGAGGGAGAGAAAGATAGAAACAAAATGATGAATTATTGATTGGCTGCCTCTTGCACATCACCTACTGGGGATCCATCCTGAAACCTGGGCATGTGTCCTTGACCAGAATGAAACCCGGGACCCTCCAGTCTGCAGGCTAACGCTATATCCACTGAGCCAAGCCAACTAGGGCCTTGGTGATTCTCTTAAGTGTTGACTAGTAGAAAGCTCAGAGCTAAGGTAAGTCAAAGGTGGCTTTTAGCTACATCAGATCCCCCTTAGATCCTCATTATCTTAGAACTGGATGGTGTTACATGCGCATTTGTCGCACTGTACAGTGATCACAGTTCATTATTTTTCACTTTAACAGCAATTTTTCATGGTAGTAAAACCATTGGAAGTTAAAAGCCAAAGTTTAGTTGATAAACTTAGCTTTTCCTCAAGTATTTTACTTTATTTTTAATATATTTTATTGATTTTTTACAGAAAGGAAGGGAGAGGGATAGAAAGTTAGAAAAATCGATGAGAGATACAAACACTGATCAGCCACTTCCTGCACGCCCTCAACCGGGGATGTGCCCGAAACCAAGATACATGCCCTTGACTGGACTCAAACCTGGGACCTTTCAGACCGCAGGCTGATGCTCTATCCACTGAGCCAAACCGGATTTGACATTTTTTTTTATTTTTTATTAATTTTTTACAGAGAGGAATAGAGAGTTAGAAACATCTATGAGAGAGAAATTTCGATCAGCTGCGTCCTGCACACCTCCTATTGAAGATGTGCCCGCAACCAAGGTACATGCCTTTGACTGGAATCAAACCTGGGACCTTTCAGTCCACAGGCCAATGCTCTATCCATTGAGCCAAACCAGTTTCTGCAGCGATGTCATTTTTCATTTCTTCCTGGTTTCTCTTCATTTCATCTTGGTTCTTCTTCCTCTTGGTTCTTACTCATATTGTTGAATTTGTCTTCCATTCTTTTCAGCCACCTTATGACTATTTCCCTGAATTCTTTCTCTGATAGGTTGCTTGCCTCCGTTTCCTTTACTTCCTTTTCTGGTGATGCTTGCTTTTCTTTCATATGCAGGATGTTTCTTTGTCTGCCCATGGTCTTTCTTCTCCAGGAGTCTGGTTATGCGGTTCTCTCTCTCCTGTGTTGATTTAAAGGCACAAAATACAATACAACTAGGTACAACACACAAGGCACTAAACAGAAATGTATTCACGATATTAATAGCCACAAATAAAGGTTACCACCAGAGAGAAACAAATTAGGGGATAGGAGAGAAAGAAGAAGAAATAAAAGAATAAAAAAGAAAGTAAAAGAAAAGAAAGGAGGGCCAAAATGAAATTGGGAGAAGGGAGAAAAAAGAAGAAACAAAAATAAGAGAGAAAAGAAAGAGAATAAGAAAGAAAAGGTGAACAAATTATATATATGAGACTAAAACTCCAATAGAACAGCCATTAATTCCAACAAATGCCAGCAACAAGTATCTGGAGATTAATACAAATTACAAACAACAACTAATATCAAGGCAGGCGAGGGGAAACAGAAGTAAAAAACAAAGCAAACAAAAAGCAAAACAAAATAAAAAGAATCAGCAAAACAATCTCACAAAAAAGTATAGAAAATCAATATAATCAACATTCAAGCAAACAACAACAAAAGAACATAGAGAAAAACTATTTTGGGGGTAGTGAAGACAGAGAAGAGAGAGATGTGTGTGGAGTTGGAGCAGGGAATTGGAAATTTAGATATATAAGTGGGGTGAAATTTTAACCAGGTAAAAAGAAAGAATAGGAAAAATCTAAAGTAAGAAAAGGGTAAGAGAAACAGGACAACCAAATGGGAAAAGTTAGGAAGAGAGTAATGGCATAAAGGTAGTGTTGAGATAGAGTAAAATGATCCTAATGGAAAGATTAAAATAGAATACAGAACTCTAATCCCAAAGTAAAATAAAGAGAAAATTAAATGACACTATTTTTTTAAAAAAAGGTAATAGCAGTAATACTGATTGAAAATGAAAATGTTATAATTAAAAAGGTAAAATCAAGTGAGGAAAAAGAAAAAAATTAGTTTCTTAAGTAAAAGATGAAAAAATTAAAAAAATAGAATGTTTGGTAGTGAAGGTCATTCACTTCCTCTATTGTTCTGTTTGGCACGCCGTTTTCCCAGTTGGGACAGTATTGCAGTTCCCTGCTTTCCATTGGAGCTCAGTGTTGTCAGCCACTCCTGGTTTTTAAGCAGGCGGTGTGTCTTAATCTCTCTATTCTTTTGTGATTACACAAGAGTCACTTTGTGAACCAGCCCCTGGGTGGCAGTGTTTTGATATTGACCTCTGAAACTATAGGTTCTCTCTAGCCTGTGCTTAGATCCTGCTTTCCCTGTGACACTCAATACCGGTTTGTGGGAGTGGGCTGCCCCAGAGCTGGTTCTCTGAAGGTCACTCCCGACTCAGATCCCCAGGTTCCAGAAAAACAACTTTCCCCTGCAGTTCCCAGGGTGTTCCCAACTGGGTGATCCTATGTATTGGGCTTAGCGATCAGAAGCAAGGATCTGAAGAGGAAAGCACAAGTCTACACAGTCCCCTTCCCCCACTCTTGTCCAAGCAGCTGGCACACTTTAATAACTCCCAGGCTGTCCTTCTGCATCAGATCAAAATGGGTTGCTTTCTAGAGATCCCCTCTGTTAGCACCTCTGAGGACCCCCTTCCACATTCACAGATCACGCCAGCTCCAACAGCCATGAATTTCTCTAGGTGCAGATTTCCCCCAGTTTTTCAGCTCCCACAATGCACATGTTTCTCTGTCTTGTGGGACCAGAGATTTCACCTTATCTCAGGTGAAACCTGACCTTTCTGTGTGTAGAGCTCCTCTGAATCTGAGTGTTTGTACCAACTGGGGACTGGTGTTCTAGGGCTCTCAGCTGTTCAGTGGATGCTGTAGCTGTAGATTTTCAGGCTACTGTAAACATCCACTATCCCCTTCAAGATGGCACAGTCTAAGCTGGTGGCTCTGAGAGGAAAAAACCCTGCAGCAGTGTGGCTGCCAGCTCAGGGGGGTCCCATCCAGGAGTCCCCCACCTTCTCTGGAGTATAACTGTCCTTTAATTCGCCACACACAAACACTCCCAGTGCGACCCTCAGCTGTTCTCTCTGTCTGCTCAGGGACAAGGCTCGGGACCCATCCGTCTATTCTGCCGCCATTTTTTTTCTCTCCTGAAATTTCTTTTGAGAGCCTAAAACTGACTTCTGCGCATGTGCCACAAAGTTTCAATCACACTGTACATGCATTCCTGCATGTGGTATTTTGTGGAAGAGCCACACTCAAGGGGCCAAAGAGCCACATGTGGCTCGCAAGCCCCAGTTTTCCAACTACTGCTTTATCCACTGAACTAAACTGATTAGGGCTCCTCAACTATTTTAGTAACTTGGCGTTAAAATGTTATTTAGCTTTGCCCCTAAATAGGAGATAGGAGTATTTGGCAGCTCTGTGGGATTAGGTTTAGAGTTCATGTTAGGCACAACATGGTCGGGCAGTGAGAAGGCTAGATGTCTGGGTCCTGCGCCCATCTCTCTGGAGTGAGTGGGAGGAGGGATCCCTTTCACCACTCACCACTTACACACACTGCTTTCTCACCTGGCTAGAACATCAGGTTTCCGAACTCCATAAAGGAGGCAGCCAGCTGTTTGGTGAAGGGGAAATCTTGTGTGTGGTCCTGCCATACAGCACCTACGTCAAACATGAGTCTCACAAGTATCTTAGGAAGGGAGTCCAAGCTCTGTGACCAGTTCTCAAGATTGCACAAGACACCAACCAATGCCACCGATGCAGCTAGTGGCACTTTACTCTTCCTGTTTACTAGCAATTAAAGATCCAATTGGAATGCTAACCAGACTGTAATAGTGACAAGCACATATAAAGATCTCTGATTTGAGCCATATAGCAATGTCAGAGTTGTAGGGTTGGAGGACTGGCACTATGTGTTTAAGAAGTGAAGACCCAGCCCCTGAGGCCCTCCTTCCACTGTACTTAGAGTTGTAGTCAAGGAGCAAGGTGGTAGTCTGTAAGTTACTCCCAGGCATCAGTACTACTGCCAAGGAAAGCCATTCTAGAGAGCACAGTGCTTTTTATGGTTCGGGCTAATAAATCCCTTCTTATTTCTGAGACAAGATGTTGGAGGTATTACATTTTGTTAACCAAAAGGAAAGTCTGTTCACTCAGAAAAGAGACAGAGATCTCTCAGGCCCCTCTATCTTGGACCCTGAAGATATGAGAGATTCAATTCCAAACTACAAGGAGACAGAATTGACTCTGCAAACTATCCTTCCACAATCTTTCGGAGACACATTTTGCTAGACCAACACCACTGCATAGACACTGAGCTAGGATGGTGCCCATGGCCAATTCCACATACTAAACCTGAGGACAGCAGGGCCTTGGCTCTTAGCTTTGAAATAGACGAGGTGCCCTTGGCTTTCAAGGTAGCTTGACTTCAAGGCCACAGCCCCTATGACCCTACCTACAGCAGAACCTTGTCGGGTTACCTCCCCTACCAGAAGCCAATTCCAGCATGTCAACAGTGCTGAATCATCTGGGATGGCTAAAAAGCATCTCCCCCAAACCTGAATAGTATTGTCTGCTGCCAGACAGCTCAGGGCATCTTAAACCTGCATGTTATTGCCTCCTGTTGGCCAAACAACTGAATAGCTGTAGACTATTCCCCAATATGTAAACCTTACCCTTTGAAGTATATATCTCTACCTTGCCTTAGGACAAATTGTGTTAATAAATAGCACGGGGTCCTTAGACAAGGGGTAGTCTTTTAGCTCCTTTAGCTGAAGATCCTCTGACCCCCAATGCCTTTCAAAATTATCGTTTATCTTTGGACTCCTTCTTAATCATCTATGCATCAGCTCCTTTCTCCAGAATGCTGAACCCTTCATAATGCTGGGACAAGAACCCTATCAATCCCCAGTACACCCTTCACGAGGCGGCCTGGAAAATATCCCCCTCCACCTTCATAGCTGATGGATGGTGGGCAGAGCTCCAGGGTGGCCCCTAATCCATATGGAAGCTCACACATCCAGGAACCTCTGCTTCATCAAGCTCTGGAAAGCCCTCAGGGAGTCCCCCAGCAGCTCTTCCTCCCTGTATCGTACGTGTTTTCTAAGGTGGTACCAGGCATCCTGTCCTGGTTCTCAGGGAAGGAGTCTGAAAGTCCTGCAGTCCAACCCACACGTCAGATCTCCCAGGCCCCTGCCCAGCCAAAAACCCTCAAAACAATCAAAGGCAACCTGGAATTTTAGAAGTAGGGGTGAGACAGAAGCTGATGAGCCTGGCAAAGTCCTCTTGGCCACAGCACCATTTCCAGCCAATGGAGGATGGAGTGAAGAGAAATGGCAACAGGATGCTCAGATGGTAACATTCAAAGGAGAGGAAGGGGAAAGGAGCTACTTCTTCAGAGAGGCAGTCTGAAGACGGAGTTTGCTCCTCAGCATATGACCCACACTGCCCTCACTCCCTTTCCTGCTGGCCACACCGCCCAAACTAGACTGGACTGGTCTTGTCCCAGCCTTTTCCTACTAAGCAGACAGCCAGCTGCTTTGTGTGCAGAACGTCTGGCCAACCCTCTCCAGGCTTCCAAACCCTGTGGATTCTGGAATGCAACTACCCCTCCTGGGCTCACAGCCCATCTTCCAGCTTCCACACTCTGCCTCAGGGAGACTGATAAGGTAAAATAAAGAATTTTACTCTCTCTAAACTCAAGACTATTGCTCCTGATCCCCCCTCCACCCCCCTGCAATAACACTCGGCTGTGAAAATTTCCCTGAAGTTTCTTTCAGACAGGCCAACTAAAAAGCAACATGTTAAAGCTCAGCCTGGAAGCCCTGGCTTTTACATCCATGAAGGGTGCACAGCCAATAGCAGGAACTTTGCCTGCTTAAGAAAACCAATTTTCCAGTCCTTTATGAGCCCCTCTAGGGATGTTTGTATTCTTCGGCCCTTCTGACATTGGAAATGTGAAGCCCTGCCTATCTGGTTTGGCTCAGTGGATAGAGCGTCAGCCTGTGGACTGAAAGGTCCTGGGTGCAATTCCGGTCAAGGGCATATGCAACAGGTTGCAGGCTCAATCCCCAGTGTGGGGCGTGCAGGAGGTAGCCAATCAATGATTCTCTCTCATCATTGATGTTTCCCTCTCTCTCCCCCTTTCCCTTCCTCTATAAAATTAATAAAAAATTTTTTAAAATGTGAAGCCCTCATGAAAGCTAGCCATAGCAAATCTGCTTTTATTTCCTCAGTAAGAGGAGGTATCTCATGTCAAGGTCAGGGTGCATGTTGGGCCCATCTCACTAACACAGGGCTCTTCAATCACTAAGGAGCTTCTGACACCTTGTTCTGCTCTCCTCACCAGCAGTAACCTCCAAGACTCTCATCCCTTCCACAGGATCTGGCTCCAGTTCTTCCTCTAACCAGATACACAAGGTGCTGGGTGGATTCAGGGAAACCCTGGCCCTGGCCTGGACCTTTTTGGCCTCCTAAGTAGCAAATTGAGGTGTTGGTCTGGTGACCTTTAGAGCACCACCCCATCCCTCTGTGCATGGTGAGGCTTCAATCATAAACCGCTCTGGAGAGCTGGAGGATCACAGCTTGTGCCTGAAGACCGGGGCTCCAGAAGCGCCCGACACCCTTCTCTAGACCCTGTGGGCTCCAACCTCTTTTCTCCGCACTCTGGTACAAGAGAACTTGGAATAGAGGTGACGTGAAATGACAAGTGTCTCAAACCTGTGTGGTGGGAACATGGGTGTTTTTTTCCCCTCCTTTTCTATATAAATGTGGGTTTGATGGATGAAAACAAATAGTTCAAATCTTTATGAGGTGGGCACGATAACTATAGAGGAGCTCTCAAAGAGGACTTGGTAAGTCCACAGTACAAGATGTGCTTCCGCAGCACATATATTAAAATCGGAATGATACAGAGAATAGCATGACCCCTGTGCAGGGATGACACAAATTTGTGAAGCACTTCATATTTAAAAATAAATGAAATAAACACAAGCTCCCTATGCTTTTCTACCCTGACAACTAACATTCACTTTTCTGTCTCTATAAAATTGACTATTCTGGGTTCCTCATATAAGTGGAATTATGAAAGATTGATTTGTTGTTGTTTTTTGTGACTGGCTTATTTCACTTGTCTTCAGAGTTTATTCATTTGTAGTACCTGTCAGAATATCCTTTTTTTAAAAAAAAAAGTCTGAATAATATTCTGTTGTATGGATATACCACATGTTGCTTATTCATTCACCCAAGGTGGACACTTGGGTTGTTTCTACATTTTGTATTATGAATAATACTAGGAACAAATTTATGTTCACTCTTGCCTCCCACAAGATAGTCCAAGTAATCCCTTTAAACCCACAATTTTGGTAAAATCGCCTCTGAAGACTCCGTTTTCCAATGCTTTCAGGTAAGACCTCACCACCCTAGTTTCTTGAATACAAGGCCCTTGAAGAACCTGCTGCTTCTCCAGCCGAAATGGCCTTTTCTTCCAGCTTCAAGTTTTTCTTTTCTTCTTCTTCCCTTTAAGTCAGCGGTTCTCAACCTGTGGGTCTCGACCCCTCTGGGGGTCAAACGACCCTTTCACAGGGGTCGCCTAAGACCATCGGAGAACAGACACTTACATGATTCATAATAGTAGCAAAATGACAGTTATGAAGTAGCAATAATTTCATGGTTGGGGGTCACCACCACATGAGGAACAACTGTATGCAAGGGTCGCGGCCGTAGGAAGGTTGAGAACCACTGCTTTAAGTCTTCAGCTCCTGCTCATTTCCTGGGCGAAGAGTGTCCTGATCACCCGCCTTCTCTAGGTCAGGGGACACTCTCCTGCGTCCTCCACTTTCCCTCCCTACCACTTGTCACAGTTGGCACTGTGTCACCACGCGTCTGTGCGACACTGTTATTGTTTCCATCCTCGGAGAGTAAACCTGTGCGGGTGAGGGGGTCACCCAGTCCTCCGGCGCCTGCAGGGCCCGGCGGCCAGTGAGCGCTCCCCACTGCGGGCATCAATGACAATGTTACATCCCGGAGGACGGGCTGCCCCCTCCCTCCTTCACTCCCTCCCTCCCGCAGGCCGAGCCCCAGCGCAGGGCTGGGTCAGCCCGGCTGGCTCTGGCCGCCCCCCCGCCCAGCTGTCCCACGAGAAGGTATCGGTCCGGGAGAGAGAGGTTGGAGCCCGCCCCGCCCCGCCCCGCCCCGCGAGGAGGTCTGGGCCGGCGGGGCCGGGGCCGCAGACACACAGGCGTCCGCGGGCAGGCGGGGGGGGCGGGGCCAGGGCCGGGCGGGGCGGGGCCAGGGCCGGGCGGGGCGGGGCCAGGGCCGGGCGGGGCCGGGCCAGGGCCGGGCGCCGGCCACGTCACTTCCTGTGTACACAGCGGGCCGGCGCTGTGCTGGGGGCAGGGGCGCGTCGCAGGTGAGGAGCGGGCGCGAGCGGGCACCGCCTGGCGCCGGCGGGAGGGGCGGGGGGCGGTGGCCGGCGGCCGGCGGGTCGCGGCCGGAGCAGGAGGCTGAGCGAGCTCGCCAGGTGCCGCGCCGCGGGCTCCCGCCCCTGGCCGGTCCGCGGCGGACGGCTGCGGGCTCCGGAGGCGCCGGCCGGGCGGACGGAAGCCCGGAGGGCCGCCTCCTGGCTCGTGCCGGGGCCCCGGGGGGCGGCGGGGACCCCGGGGCCGCGGGGCCGGGGGCGCGGGGGACCGGCGCGCTCCCGCGGGCGGCGCCTCCGGAGCCCGGCTTCCCGGAAGCCCCGGAGCGGCCGGCGGCGGCGGGACGGCGGCCTGTGGGCGGCGGGGGTCCGCCGGGCCGGCCGGGGACGTGGCCCTCACGCCTCCCCGCGGCCGCCGCTGCGCGCGCCCTCCTGGCGGAGCTGCTGCCGCCGCCCGGGGCCGGCGGAGGGGAGCTGGGGGCGCGCCGCGGGGACCCCCCCCCGGAGGACCGGGGCCGAGGAGGAGGAGGAGGAGGAGGCAGGACCCACGCGCGTGCGGCGAGCGCAGGGCCAGGGGTGTGTCTCCCTGCCCCGCGCGGGACCGGGGAGCAGCACGCCTGGCTGGCACGATGAGGATTGTGTTTATAGTTCCTGCAAAATGTGCCGGATAAACACTCAGCTTGGGGAGGGGGGCAGTTCGGAAATAGCTGGTTTCCTCCGCACCCCTTCATTATAAAACGTCCTCACGTTCAAGACAACACAAAAAGTGTTGTGACAATACTTTCTAAAATGACAGCCATCGACCTGTCACTCGGTGACAGCCATTCTGACATTTTGGTGATGTCCATAGGTAGAGTCATGTACGTATTATTTTTATGGATTTAATAGTATGCCGTTGCATATCATACATTTCTTAAGATAAGCATATTTTATTGGTTTTCCACAGAGAGGAAGGGAGAGGACTAGAGAGCCAGAAACATCAATGAGAGAGAAACATTGATCAGCTGCCTCCTGCACACCCCCTACTGGGGATGTGCCCGCAAGCAAAGGTGACATGCCCTTGACCGGAATCAAACCTGGGACCCTGGAGTCCGCAGGCCCACGCTCCGATTAGGGCCTGCATCTCATAAATTGTAACCAAGCCCTACAAAAGGAACATTTACATTGTTTCCAGTTCGTCACAAGAGAAACAATTCTGTCAAGAGGATTTGTCTGATTGTTACAGGAGAATTTTACAAATAAGGGAAAAGGTAACATTCATTTATAAAATACGTAGTATTTTTTTTTTTTAACAAACAGGTGGTGTGTGTTTTCATTGTTGACATGTTTGAAAAATTCTCCATTCTGATGTTTAAAAATTCCATGTTACTTCTCATTTCATGGGTTTTGTTTGTTTATTTTTTAACTGTTAGCTATTTAACTTAAAATTTGGTTTTAGTTTAAGATATGAAATATTTTCCAAATGTGTTAGTTGTCCTGATTTTATTGAAAAGTTATAACTACTGTTTTATCCTGTTTTTGACCTAAATTTCTAAGTATGTTTTTGTAAGAGGATTACTTACAGATTTGATATCTAGATTTTGTATATGATGTTTTTAAATTTTATTCACAGTATTTTTAAAAATCATGTTCCTTTACAACTCCTGGAAACATTTCATGTTTGAGATTATTTTTTCTCTTTCTTAAAGTAAAAAGTTGAGTTTGTTGCTGTTTCATTTGCTTTCTTGCTGACAAGATAACAAACCATATGTAGAGTTCAGGTTTGTTGTGGCAACTTTTCAGTCTGGCATTTGAGATTCTAATCTTCCTCTATTTTTGCACACCAATACGTAGGTTAGCAGTGGAGACCAAGATAGAAAAGTTCTCAGATTCCCTTGGCAAGCCTAGATTTTTCAATCTAAAATTATCTCTGGATTTTTTGAAGACAGCATGTTTTAATCATCCTTAAAATTTTTAAAACAAGTTGCACATGATTCTGTTGAAAATTTTACTCAATGTTCATTCTATTGAAAACCTGAAATCTAATACATCATCTTTATGTTAAGTGGATCTTCCAAGTCTATAGGAAAATAATTGTATCTCAGAGTTAGAAGGCTGGGGCGTCAAATGGATTGGATGTCCGCTCTCTCTCTCATTCCTTCCTGTGACTGTCCTTGGTGGAAAATGATGAGCTTCCTAGGTAGACGAAGAAAGTTGGCTTGAAGAAGGAATTACTTTATTTTGGAGTTCCAGAAAAAGTAGGATGGCATTTCCTCTTAGTGTAAGTTCAGAGAGAACCTGAATGTGTTAGGGGTTGTGCTTCATATGCCTTTATCTCTATTGTAACTGCCCTCTCTTGAGGGTCCCCCGATTGATAGATGCAGTGGCTGCTGCTTACTCATTTCCCTTGACCTTGACCATAAATATCTGGCATGGTGAGCCATACTTTTTTGCTGTTGTGAGTCTCCTTTTGGTTGGCCTTCTTGACTTAGAGCAGCTGTCGTCATTTTCTTAACTTTGTGCCTGTGCTTTCTTCATTTGCTGCTGCTTTTCTTCCCACATCTGCCTGGGAGCATTTGGGTTTTTTCCTTTTTTGATAATCCTCACTGGATATTTTTCCATTGATCTAGAGAGAGTGGAAAGGAGGGGGAGAGACAGAAATATTGATGAAATACATCAATTGGTTGCCTCCCACTCAAACCCCATCCAGGACCAGGGATCAAGCCTGCAACCTCGGTATGTGCCCTTGACCAGAATCAAACTGGGGACCCTCCAGTCCGCAGGCGGACCAGCTAGGGCCTGGGGAGCATTGTCTAAGGCTTAGCTTCATGCCTCTACCCTTATCCTTTAATACATGCTCCTTCCCACTCGTTGGATATGTATGTGACTTCTAGTTAGAGTTGCTCTTCACCCCCTCACCCTGCCTCCACTCAGTAACCCCAACTCAGATTTTGTTGCAGGCGATTTTTTTGTCTCTCTAACTGACCCTGGACATGCTCCAGGCCTGTCCTTAATGACCTTAAGGCTCTCATTCGTTGACATAGCACATCTCTTCTTCCTTCTTGATTTGGGTTATATTTGTCATATTCTTCTATCCCTACAAATTGATTTAAGCTTTGTACCTTTACTCAGGGACCTTGGACATAATCTGGTTCCACAGTGGATAAGAAAGATGAAATCCAGTGAATTTAGTCTTGAATTTAATTAGGTTATATTTAGGAAGTTTTTGCAGTATAAGCCAGTTACTAAACTGGAAGATTGGAATATGGAGCCACAAGGCCCAGCCTGGAGATAAAAACCAAATAATCCATTGCCAGAATGCATTGTATGCATAGAGAAGCAGGAGGCACATATAAGCTCAACCAGGTTTTAGAGAAGATACCTTGCCTGTTTCATATCTTAGGGCCTACAACACAATCTTCTGGAAACAATTACGTTTTTGTTAAATGAAATGAATGAATCAGTGATCATCTAGGAATGAAATCAGAATAAATGTTACACAAAACAGCCAAAACCGGTTTGGCTCAGTGGATAGAACATCGGCCTGCGGACTGAAGAGTCCCGGGTTCAATTCCGGTCAAGGGCATGTACCTTGGTTTCGGGCATATCCCCAGTGGGGTTGTGCAGGAGGAGGCTGAACGATGTTTCTAGCTCTCTATCCCTCTCCCTTCCTATCTGTAAAAAATCAATAAAATACATATTTTTTAAAATGTTACACAAAACAGCTCTCTATAGAAAAGACATTCTGTAAATGCAGTTTGGAGAATTTCAAGGAAAACTTTTTAAGTTCAATCAAAATGACCCAGTTATAACCCCAGGAAAGCATGATTGGAATTTGTTTGTAGCCCGAATGCTTAAACTTAATTTAGTATCCTCGGAAGAAAGACTGCATTTTTTCAGAGGGAGGGGGTTGGGATGGTGTCTGTGGGAAATGGGGTAGTGGGTCCAAGTGAGGAATTAGGTGATGTATCTGTAGCACTGCCTGGAGGCCTAGAGTAGAGGAGCTGTGTGTGTAGTTCCCCATAGGCCTCTGCACCAGCAGGTGGGCACATCCCTATTGACGCAGTCAGCCAGGAAAGTCCCTTGCTTTGCTCCCATGATCTTAATAAGCCTCTGATTAGAACATGGCTTCACATGAAGATTTCTTGCCAAGGTGAGAGTGTGAGTTGTTGAGAGTTTGCATCCAGATTGCTTGGGTCAGATCCTGGTCTTGAGATGTTGGCTGATCTCTCAGTTTCCCCATCTGTAGAATGGGGATAATAGTAACATCTTCCTCTTCACTGTCTTGGCACCCGCTAAGCGCTCAGTATTAGCTCTCCTCAGTATTTATAAACTAGGAACTGATCTTTTGGTTAATGTATCAGTTATCTTTGAGCTTAGATAGCCTGAGTTAGTCCCCCTGAACATCGGTGCACTGACAAAGCTCAGCACCATAAGGTGGAAGTCGTGACAGATAGGCTGTTCCCGACTGGTCATCCAGAGAATCCAGCTGAGTTGTTAGGGAAGGCTTTCCTGGAGAAGGTTGTGTTTGAGCTGAGTACTGTGGGGAAAGTTAGTGAGTCCAGCCCATGGTAAGGGGTAAGTCCAGCACACTTAGGCAGGGCACTGACAGGTACAAAGATGTACACGTGAGCAAGCAGAGGTATGTGAGCTGCCGGAGATACAGGGTAAAGGATGGGCAGTATGAATAGAGGGAAATGAGATTGGAGAGGAAAGTGGGACCAGCTCTTTAAGAAATAAGATTAACTTAAAAAAAAAAAAATATATATATATATATATATATATAAATAAATATATATATATATTTTTTTATTATTATTTTTATTTTTATATTTTTTTTAATTTCAGAGAGTAAGGGAGAGGAAGAGAGAGAAACATCAGTGATGAGAGAAAATCATTGATTGGCTGCCTCCTGCACGCCCCCTGCTGGGGATCAAGTGCACAGCCCAGGCATGTGCCCTTGACTGGATTCAAACCTGGGACCCTTCAGTCCCCAGACCAATGCTCTATCCAGTGAGCCAAACCAGCTAGGGCAATAAGATCTAACATATTGAGCACTGATAGTGCCTCAGATGCAGTGTTAATCTCTTAGACTTAATGTGCTAGTGAGGTTTTATGCTAAGTGTTTTGTGTATATTACCTTGTTTAATCCTCATAACAACCCTGTGATGTACGTACTTGCTAAAACTATTTTAGGAGAAGTGACATGTTGAATGTCACCTGGTAGGTCTCTGTTGATTCAGCATGCACATTTCTGAAAGGCTAACCCTTGATATCTTCTGTACATTTAAAAGCCTTTTGTGACTCCTATTTCCTGACGAAGCCCAAGCCTACCAAGATCTCTGGCTTCATGAAACCATCTTGGGCAAAAGTATGAAAATAAGTGTACCTTAAAATATGTGTATCTTAAAACAGCATGGGTGTGCCTGGCCAGCATGGCTCCGTGGTTGAGCGTCGACCTATGAACCAGGAAGTCAGGGTTCAATTTCTGGTTAGGGCACATGCCTGGGTTGTGGGCTCAATCTGCAGTAGGGGGTGTACAGGAGGCAGGTGATCCATGATTCTCTCTCATCCTTGATGTTTCTATTTCTCCCTCTTTGAAATCAATAAAAAATACTATTTTTTTTAAAAACCAGCTTGGGTGCAAATAATGAAGCAAACTCAGAGAAATATCATTCAGTGAAAAAGGCAAGTCACAGAACAATATGTATATATGTACCCATTTGTATAAAGAGAAAAAAGAGACCTGAAATAGGTTTCTAAGTACAAAAGTTTCTGGAATAATAGAAAAGAAATAGTGGTTGCCTTTGGGAGGAGGCCCCGGAAATCTAGGCTGTTAGACTGACCTACCTTTTCTTCTGTACTCTTATATAGAGTTTTCTCATTCTTATGTGTATTGTATTTTAATTAAAAATTAATAAAAATAAAATTTTAAATGCTATGTAGATAGTCATTTCAAGAGAAAATGTAACCTAGAGGTTAAGAGCAAGTACTTGATTCAGATTGCTTGGGTTTGAGTCCTGCCTCTGCCATTTACTAGTCACTAACCTCTAAGTTATAACTTTTACCTCATTTGACCCTGTCTGAAAATGGAGAGGTAATAATATCTACCTCCTGGGGTTCTAGTGAGGCTTAAATGAGTATGTTTTGTGAAGTGTTTAGAACAGTTCCTGACAGATGTGATGTTTTTAGTGGTGGTGGTGGTGGCGGTGGTGGCGGTGGTATGGTTCTGTTCTGTGTAGTGTGGAATGTGAAGATGGGTCCAGCCTCAGCCTCTGTGTGTTTACAGTTCAGTTGCGTGGGGAAAGCACACAAAGCTAAAGGAGCAATGGCAGTGGAGGCTGCAGGGGATCAGGAAAGGTTCCATGGGAACGGAAGGGGCCTGAGTCGGTTTCATTGAAACAATGGTTCTTAAATAAGAGTAACTTCTAGAAAAAATGAAAGGAGAGAAAAGGGCACAAAGGGACTTGTCCCAAAGGTGATGTGTGTTCCAGATGGACTCAGGAAGGGGAGTGAGACAGAAAAGAGCCTTCAGGAAGACTGAGATTGGAATGTGCCATGCGGTTGCAGGTCATGGTTCGATGGCAGAATTTTTCCTTTAGCATATATAAAACAATGACTTATAAATGATAGTATCTTGGGCTTGTGAAATGTGGCTTTACCTTGATCTTTAATATGGTGAGGTGTTTCTGTATAATTTATTTAATGATGCCCTTAATGTAGGACATGTGGGTTACTTCCAGGTTGATGCTTACACCCGTGCACAGTGCTGCCAGTGAGCATGCTGAATGCAGACTCCCATGTTCCTGAGTCAGTTTTTAGGATTCACTTTTAGATGTTATTGCCCCGTCCCCCTTTTTTTAAAAACAATTTCAACTATGTTTCCTGTGTTTGGGCCACTGTGCTTTTTAAAATTTGTAGTTGTAGCTCTAGCTGGTTGGCTAAGTGGATAGAGCATCAGCCTGAGGACTGAAGGGTTCCAGGTTCGATTTCAGTTAAGGACATTGGGCCAGGTTGTGGGCTGGATGCCCAGTAGTGGGCATGCAGGAGACAGCCAATCAATGATTCTCTCTCATCATTGATGTTTCTATATCCTTCTCCTTTCCTCTCTGAAATAAAAAATATTTTTTTAAAAAGAACATGGTACAGTCTTGTCCAGATTTGTCATTCATTTAAAAAAAATTCGTAGTTGTAAAAAAATCATAATGGACAAATCTTTTAGTGTGGAATTAAAGCTAAGTAGTACCTAAAAAAAAAAAATCTAATTTTCCTGGTAAAAATGACTTGAGAATTAGGTGCTAGTGAGACAGTAATTATGATTGGGAAAGTTGGAAATACTTGAGTCTTTTCCCACCCCACTCCCACGTCCCAGAGGTGGATGTGTGTGCCTGAGAACAGTCGAGAAAGCTGGCTTGGCTCCTAGATTGAGTACTTGCTGCAGCTGTGATAACCCATGTCAGGAGAGCAAAGTGGTCCCTTTCGCCACTCACAGGGACCTGCCCATTGTGCCTGAGAGTCTCCAGGTGGGAGAGAGGACATACGTCCCATCCTTGTGCTTCAGGAATTCCCCAGCGTGGTCCTTGTTCTCCCAGCCTGGGGCGGAGAGAGGAGGAGTAACAGGCAGGGAAATGGGAGGAGCGGTGACCTCTTTTTTCCCCCCGGAGGACACAGTGCAACGTTCTTAGTTTGTTTCCAGGACCTTGGGAGTTGGGGCCAGAGGTGCAGGAAGGTAAGTAATACGTTTTAAAGTAGCTGTAAAATATGCAGTAGTTTGGAGGAAGGGGAGTTTACTTATTTATTTTATTGGTAAGACCGAGTGAAGAATTTCAGTAGAAGGTTAAACGCTGCCCTCTAACTAGTGTCTGGCTTCTTCGGAACAGTATCTTCCATTTACCGAGTGAGATTCAGGACATGTCAAGTGCTGTCCTTTATGGATTAAATCCTCAGCACAGAACCGAATAAACTGAGGCACAGGAGTTCAGTAATTTGCCTAAGGTCATAAAGTTGTTTTTTTCTTTTCTTTTTTTAATCTTTATTGTTGAAAGTATTGCCTATGTCCCTTTTCTTCCCCCATCGACCCCTTTTATCCCTCCCCACCCGAGGCCCATTTTTCCCCACAAACATCCCAGCATGTCAGATATTTAGCAGTGCGGACATTAAAAAAATCCTCCTTCCCTCCCTCTAGTCTAAGGGAAGGCAGCCTTACAGAGCAATCCTTCAGAGGCTCACCAGCTGGCTTCCAGGATCTGTCACTTACCTAGGCCATGAGCCTTCACATATTTAAGCATTGACTAAGGTCCTACTATGTGCAGGGCACTGCTCTAGGCACTGGGGATGCAGTGCTTGCTCTCTAGGAGTTTACTTGACAGGCTTAATGGAAGAAAAAGGCTCCCTCACTGTGACTGACCTGCTGTTCTTTTTCAGAGGTGGGAAGGCTTGCTGGGGGTATAAAATTGGAGTCAGTGTTCCCAGCCTGGAGGAGGGCCGTTGGTAAAAATTTTTATAGGTGCCTTACATTTTCAGAAATGGTCCTGGATCTGAAGCGTATTTATCTAAAATTTATATAATTCCTCCCCAGTATGAGGCTTTTTCATACTGTAATAGAAATAAATTCCAGGTTTCTAATATATATAGATTTTTTGGGGGAAAACTTTTTTTTAACAAATCGGGCTTGAAAAATTGCTATCCTGGCCAGTGTGGCTCAATTGGCTGAGTATCATCCCATACATTGAGGTTACAGCTTCCCTTCCTGGGTACGGGTTTGATTCTCCAGTATGAGGCCTGCGCTGGAAGCAGCCTGTCAATGTTTCATGCTCACATTGATGGTTCTCTCCCCTAAAATATATTATTTTAAAAATTACATCAGTGCTTTGTGGTTTTAAAAAATTACTTATATTAAAGTAGTTATTCTTCTTGATTTACCGTTGAATTTCCATCAAGCAGCACAGTTTTTGTTTGGGAATGTTTTCATAATGCTTGGGTGCATTTGATATGAAGTCTTTTAATGGTCCAAAGCCATTTTAGTTTATAGATAAAAACTTTATTTTACATAGGCCACTTTGTTCACCCGTTGTTGTGTGGTAGTTGTTTATATAAAGGTATTTTCTTTTTTTAAATATATTTTCTATTGATTTCAGAGAGGGAGAGGTAGAAACATCAATGATGAGAATCGTTGATCGGTTGCCTCCTGCATGCTCCCCACTAGGGATGGAGCTCACAACCCTGGAGCTAGAACCATGACCTCCTTGTTCATAGATCCGGGTGGCAATAAGTATTTTCTTGGCAAGGCTTTGTCCCTCACACTCCATTCCCCTTTTTTCCACTTCTTTTGAAGATGTCTGTTTAGCAAAGATTTTTTTGAACTCAGAGTTTCTCTAATAAAATTTTTTCAAAAGTTCTAATACTTGTTTTGCTTAAATGGCAAATAGCCTTTGAGAGTTAGTCTTTTGACTTCCTTAGAAACTAAAACACAAGTCTTCGAATATAGTAAGTTCATTTATTACTAGAAAATCAGATAGCTGGGTCTGACCTCAGCAGGACCAAGTAATAATGGATTTTTAAAAAATTAAATGTTCGCCTGGCCTGCATGCTTCAGTGGTTGAGCATCAACCTTACAAATTGGGAGGTCAGGGTTTGAGTCTCGGTCTGGGCACATGCCTACGTGGATGTTTCTGTTTTTCCCTCTCCCTCTCTGAAATCAATAAAAATATATTTTTTAAAAAAATTAAATGTTCACTATTTTTCTTTGTATGACATTGAAGATACGGTGATTACCTATCATTTCATTTACTTTTCTACTTATTTATGTAATGACTGTTTTAAAAATTAAACTAGCCTTTGATCTTCCTCTTTTTCCACCCTCCCGTCCCATCCCCACCCCCACCAAAATACCCTCAATTTAAACAAAATTAAACTGCCCTTCATCTATGACTGTTTTAACACATTTGCCTGTTGTTGTTTTTTAATCTGTATTATTTTGAAACTAAATTTCAACTCTGTTGACTTGTGGTTAGAATTTTCTTCTGCTGCTTAAATAGAATTATCAGTTGTTTGTAGGTTGCCAAATATAAAAGCTCTTCAGATCCACTAATGATAACTTGCTTTGTTTTGTAGAGGAATGTCATATTTTTTGGTGACAAATTGTATAGAGCATGTGTCAACACAAAGGCAGTCAGGTGTCACCAGGTGGAGGCAGACCAGTAACTCCTTGACAGCAGGCACTATTAGTTTCTGCTGGGTGGCTAACACACTTAGGCCCACCTCACAGGGTTCACAGAGTTGGTTGGGGACAGGTGTAGAAGCCCCTTTATTTTAACTGTGCTCTGATTAGGATTGTTGAGAATTCTATGTTTAGAATTTTTATTTAGTAGTGTTTTTTTTTTTCTGTGTCTGTATACTTGAGTTTTGATAGCTCAGTTTAGGACATTGTGCTTTTTTTATCGTGTCAACTGGTCAGTTATTTAATAACTTTATTTTGTTTTAACAGCAGTTTTATAACTACTTCTTGACTAAAAGGAAAGAAATAATTTAATTTTAGCCTCCTTAAAACTTTTTCATTGACATTTTTTACTGATAGGACTTTAATGTTTCAAGAGTTTTCCCATGATTCTTTAACATGCTTTGAATTAATTTAATTCCTTGGAAACTGTTTCTATATAATAGGCTATTGTCCAGTTTTGCACATATTTTTCTTTGGGGACAGTCTGGGCCTGGTGGACCCAGAAGTGTCACTTCCTTTCCTCTGGCCTTGGCTCTCCAGGCCTGCCTTCCGTTTTGAAGTTTTAATGATACCCTCCCTGTTCAGTGATTTGTGTTCAGGAAGCTGGGCAGTGATTACTTTTGTTTCTGCTTTGTGAACTTCCTCCTCTACTTCCTATTTTGATGGAGCAGCTACAGGAAATGAGGCAGCTCCTGACTGCTGCTGCTAAGCACTGATTTTAGGTGGGCAAAGATAAGACCTTAAGGCCGGAGCCATTTAAAGCATTTTCCAGCTTTGTCTTTTCATTATCTCCTCCTCAGCTTTCCGGTGAGGAACAGGTGCTGTCCAGCTGGAGGGCAGAGCTTTTGTGAGGTGGATGAGGGGTTTTGCAGTGCTAACAGGAGGGATGGGAGTAGTGACCCTGTGGACCAGCAGCTGTCATGTGTGAACAGTGGCAGGAGCAAAGGGTGGATTGAAGGGCCCTGTTAGGACTAAGGCTGGAAAGGTGGATTCTGGTTATTTTGGAGGCCTTGACTAGTAGGCTCAGAGTGAAACTAAGGAGCCCTATCTGCTCTCTCAGATCTCTGACTGGGTCTCAGCCTCTGTGGCGCTCTCAATCTAAACTCATGGCATTTGTTTTCTAAACTATGTACTTATTTAGCTTTTACCCACCCCTTTTCCAATGATAGCCTTACAGACCTGTTGTAGCTTAATTTTGGGAAAGTTTGTATCATCTTCCCAGAAAGAAGTAACTTTTTATACATTAGGTAACTTGAAAATAGAAGGAACTCAAAGCGTTTAACAGTTGCTCATTAGCAGCCCTGTTGACCTTTTTGAAATAGGACCTTAAGAGCATTCATCTCAGGTGAAAACTGCTGTTTGATCTGGAAGCTCACATAAATCCATCCCACTGTTGCAGAGAACCGGAACAATCAAACAGTGCAGGCAGGAGAGTTTGGAGTTGCACTTTATTAACCGCGGTGGCTTAGAGAAAATGAATTCAAATTCTGAGCAGAGCTGCAAGCAGAACTTATCTTTTTGTTGGGAAGCCAGCCTGATGTGCACTTGGTGGTTGTCTTGCTGCTGGCCTTGAAAACAACATATGTCTATCCAGTTGAAAATGCACCTGGGATGGCATTGAAATTATGGGCATATCTAGTCTCTGGTCTACAAGGTCAGACAGCGAAGGTTATCCTCCTCATTATTCAAGCGGGCTAAAGGAGGCTAGAAAGCCAAGTTTTTTCCTTCTTCTTTAGACTAAGAGGCCATCTAAGAAACAGAGCAGAAAATTCCAGACAGTAGATTTACAAAATAGGGGTTAGCCTTCTCAACTCCTCACAAAATAGGTCCACATTCCAGCGTCCAGCAGGCGGTGGTTGGGAGATAAGGAGCAGTCAACAGGAACAGTTAGTTGCAGCCCACTGAAACCCCCTCCTACCCCTCACTCCTCATCCCCCACGGCTGTTTGCGGATTTTAGAACAAGGAAAAAAAATGTGGTTTGGATCTTTAAAAGGGCTGCATACCCCTGAGACAGCGCAGTCGTGAGTGTGTGGACTCCACCTGTATGTGGTGCCTCGCGGCTGTGGCTGGCCGGCCAGCTCAATAAATCCTTGCTTGCTCATTACCAACTTAGCAACCTCCGTGGTCATTTGCAACTGGTCATGGGAGTCGCCCCACAACACTTTTGAGTGGATAATTCTTTGTCTTTCCATGGACAGGGACCTGTACTGTGCATTGTAGGATATTGACAGCATTTCTGGCCTTACCCAAAAAATATTTTCAACCTTAGTTGGGTGGCTCAGTTGGTTGTAGTATTGTCCCCTACACCAGAAGGTTGTGAGTTAGATTCCTGGTCAGGGCACATACCTAGGTTACAGATTCAATCCCCAGTGGAGGTGCGTGTGGGAGACAACTGATTGATGGTTCTCTTTCACACTGATGTGCCTGCACCGCCCCTTCTTTTCTCTCCAAAATCAATAAACGGATTTAAAAAGAAGTTTCCAGACGTTGCTGAATGTCTCCTGGGCATGCAAGTGTGTGTGTAATTATCTCCACTATTGAGAATTGCTGTGCTAATGGAATGAATTCTGACTTATTACTTGTGTGAAATGGAATAAAATAGAATGTTTGGTTCCTTGGATTGGAGCCATATGTTTGTTTCTAATTCCATACTCATTCTGACATTCTCATACATTTTTAGTTTGCTACTGAGATTTTGTTCTTATCTATCAGCCAGCTTTGAAATATACCTTCTGTGTGTGCTTTCATTTAAAGAGCTGGGGTCTGAGCATCTGGCAGCTTGGCTTCTGGTCCTCATAAAAGGCATTCTCGGCCTCAAGTGCTTGTTCTGGAAGGCTAGTTTCTTGGAAGCTGAACAGTGTGGTGTAAACGAGGATGAGAAGAATTTAGGATGTAACATAACAGTAGCTAACATTTATGGAGTAGTTGCTGCAGAGTAAGTAAACAGGATCCAACTGTAAACTGTGGTGAGCAAGATTGGCAGGATTGAATTTAAGGGATGGAAAGGTAAGGAAACAAGAAAAGGACAACACCCTAGGTTTAGGTTTAAGATTGGCAGTAAATACAGCAGAAGGAGCAGGAGATGGAAGGATGACTAGGTCAATTTGAACACGTGAGTAGATGTTTTGTGAGTCTAGTCTTGGGGGCTGGAGAGGTCTTGACTGGAGAGTTGAATGTAGGTATCATCAGCAATGCAATGGGTATGGTTATATAAAGCGAGGTCACTTTTCCTTGCTCCTGCTTAACGTTATGTCAATTCCAAGAAGCCTACAGCTTTCTTTAAGTCATCGAAGAGTGAAAAACAGAATTTCTTTGGCTAGATGTTTGACTGACAGGTGGAATAGTACAGTGATCGAGCACCCAGCCTCTAGTGGCAGACAGCCAGGCCCCAAATCCAGCTGTTAGTGACTACTACCTTATCCGAGTGGCAAGAACTTGAAGAGTTCACTTAGCCTCTTTAGATGCCTGTCTACCTCACAGGGTCATTGTGAGCTTTACATTAGATAGCAAGTGTAAAGTGCATAGCACAATGCCTGGCACTTAGTACCCACTTAGTGAATGTCAGCTGTTTTTCTTTTACAGTTCTAGTTGAGCATTAAAAATGAGACTATGTATCTAAAGCTCCATTGTAGACATGTAATGAATGGTTCATTTTGCTGAGGAGTAAGTACTTTGTGTGAACATGATATGTCGTCAGTAGCTTTTTTTTTTTTAATAAAGCAGAACCTTATTATCAACATTTAACTGCTGCCTTTGTGAATGGCAAGATTGACTGTGTGAATGCTGTACAGACATAGCCATTAAATAATACTAAGAATGAACTAATCATTCAACAAATACCTGTTGAATGTTTACAGTGTGCTTAGCACTCTAAAATATCTTGAATGACAGGAAGCACAAAGGAAACTGGCCGTTGTGATACGGAATGGTACAGCAAAGGTATTAGTAAGAACGGGCCTCAAAATGGGTGTTAGGTTAGCACACAGATTTGCTCCTGACTCAGTCTTTGTCAGGGTGGCTTCCTAGAGGAGGTGATGTCTAACTTAGAAACCCAGGAGGAGTGAGAGTGAGCCAGGAGAGCTTTCCAGGCAGACGGAACTAAATGTGTCGATGGCGAGAGGGAAGATGGCCCAGCAAGAACTGGGCAGTGCTGGGCAGAGGTTGGGAGTGGGGGTGTAAGAAAGTTGCAGAGGAATGAAGAGCTGTTTGGATTTCACACAGGAAGGTGGCATGATTAAGTTGACTCTAGAACAGCCACACAGCAACCAGAGGGGAGCAGTCCAGCATTTGGGAAATCACTCTTGAGGCTCTCTGTAATTCAGGCAAGAGGTGAAGACGGTTTGACCTTTGGATTGGCAGTGCAGGTAGAAGGGAAAAGACCTGACAAACATTAAGAAGACAGGAAGGGTATGACTAAAGGATGAACTGGATGTAAAGGTGAACGAGGAGTAGAGGATAACTTCTGGGTTGCTGGCTTGTTCAGGTAGGTAAGCGGTGCTGCCACTGAAAGACCGGGGAGAGTTGATTTGGACATTTGACATGGAGCCTGTGTAGCAGGGATCTGGATATTTGGGATCTGGAGCGCAGGAGAAAGATCTGGCTTAGAGAGATGGGTTAGGGAACCCTGCCCATGGAGAATGTGTTGAAACAGACTGGGCATAGTTTAGAGCTCCGAGTAACCAGCCAGCACTTCAGGTCTGTCAGAGGGGTGTGTGGCTCAGAAGCAGCTAAGAATGGCCAAGGGCAGGAAGAGTGCTAGAAGAACTACCATCTTTTCATATCATTCTTTTAATGTGGCAACATAGAAGAGCAGAAAAAAAAAAAGTGTCCTAAGAGAGAGAGAACTGAGTCTTTCAGGCATTTTTTCTTGCCTGGGTAGGTATTTTTAATTTATGAATGTTGAAACTAAAAGTTTTCAAAGCATTTTTCTGAGTGCATTTCTAAATATGGCCTGTGTCCTTCTGAACTGCCAAAGAAAACATAGAAATGGTTGGGCTTTGAACTTCATAGACAATAACTTCACTAATCTCCCTAAAGAATTTCCTGTAGTGTCTCCACATGAGCAAGAGTAGATATTTAAATTTACATTGTTGTGAACTAGAGAGGACAGATTTTTCTTTTTCCTATGAAGAGGAAATTGTTTATGGAGTCTTTCATGTTTTTTTCTTTTTAATAAACAGTAGCTTTATTGAAATTAACTCACATGCCATACAATATCTATTTAAAATGTATAATTCAATGATTTGTAGTATATTCACAGTTATTCAACTATCATTACAGTTAATATCAGAACATTACTGTAGAAAACAATAACCATATTCATTACCAGTCATTCCTCATTCTTCCCATCAACCCAGCCCTACACAATCATTAATCTCCTTTCTGCCTCAATGGATTTGCCTGTGTTGGACATTTCATATTAATGGAATCACACAATATGTGGCCTTTTGTGTCTGGCTTCCTTCACTTAGCATGATGTTTTCTTTTTAAAAAAATACACATTTTTATTGATTTCAGAGAGGGAGAGAGAGATAGAAACATCAGTGATGAGAATCATTGATCGGCTGCTCCTGCACGCCCCCTACTGGGAATTGAGCCTGCAACCCTGGCATGTGCCGTTGACTGGAATCGAAGGCAGGACCCTTCAGTCTGCAGGCTGACACTCTGTCCCCTGAGCCAAACCAGCTAGGGTAGCATAATGTTTTCAAAGCTCAATTTATGTCAGCAGGCACCAACCTTTCAGACCCCATGGAGCACTGGTGGTCCTCGGACCACCAGTTGGCTACTGCTGCTCCTTGAGGTTTCCTTAAGCCAGTGGTCACCAATCTTTCAGACCTCAGAGACCACCAGTGGTCCACGGAACACGGGTTGGTGACTGCTGATTTATGTCATAGCACATATCAGTACTTTTTCCTTTTTTATGCCTGAGTAGTAGTATCTCATTTTATGCCTAGATTACATTTTGTTGACCCATTATCTTTTGCTAGACATTTGGTTCTTCCCTCTTTTTTACTATTTTGAATGATGTTGCTCTGAATTTTCATATACAGGCTTTTGGTAAACACATTTTTCTTTTCTTTTTTTAAATATATTTTATTGACTTTTTACAGAGAGGAAGGGAAAGGGATAGAGAGTTAGAAACATTGATGAGAAAGAGACATTGATCAGCTGCCTCTTGCACGCCCCCTACTGGGGATGTGCCCACAACCAAGGTACATGCCCTTGACCAGAATCGAATCTGGGACCCTTCAGTCTGCAGACCGACACTATCCACTGAGCCAAATTGGTTTCGGCCAAAAGTTTTAATTTTGATGAAGTCTAATTAGCCTATTGTTTCCTGTGCTTTTGGTGTCATATTCACGAAATCATTGCCAAGTCCAAGTTTATTAATTTTTATATATTTTCTGAATTTTTCTCCTGTAAAGTTATTCTTTTTGTTGCTTAAATTGTCTCATTATTGGGCCATTTATAGACCTTTTCTTTCAGATTGACTCTGGGTCCTTTTGACACAAACCAGATAGTATTAGGTGGATTTCCTGAATCTGGCCAGATAAGAATTCTAGGGCTTATCTTTTTGTTTCTGGTCTGAGATCTAGAATCAGCCATTTCTGTACTATAAGGAACTCTGATTCTTTTTGGTGGGAAATCTTATTAGGGGCATTGGTTGCAATTGGGATGTGAATTCTAGGTCTTTTCTGGAAAGTATGTATTTTTTGGAAAGAAAAAAAAATCGTTTTAGGCTGATATTTCAAATTCAGTTAAAGAATTAAAGAATTTTTATTCTATTTCATATCTGTGTCTCTTTTCCTTTGTTGACAATAACATCAAAAAGGTACAGTCAAAACACTGTTTACTTGACACAAATCTTATTAATAAATAGATTGGATTCATTTGTCTTTTTTCTTTTTAGAGATTTTTAAAATTTACTTTTTAAAAGTTATATTCAATATTTACATGGTTCTAAAGATACTATGTAATAAAGGCCTAATATGCTAAGTGTCTGGTCAGCCGTTCAACCAATCAAAGCATAATATACTAATGATATGCTAAGGATGCTCAATTGCTCGCTATGATGTGCACTGACCACCAGGGGGCAGACGCTCTGACCAGTAGGTTAGCTTGCTGCTGGGGTCCAGCCTATCGGGACTGAGTGAGATGGGCCAAGCATGCCCTGGATCCCTACCACAGTCCCTCACCGGTTGACCAACATCCGGAGTCTGTCCCTGGCCCCAGTCCTGCGCCAGTGAGGTCCCTAGGCCTGGCCTGTGCCCTTTCACAATCCGGGATCCCTCAGGGGGTGTTGGAGAGCCAGTTTCAGCATGATCCCGCAGGCCAGATCAAGGGAACCCACTGGTGCACAAATTCATGCACCAGGACTCTAGTCCTATGTAATAAAAGAGTAATATGCAAATTGACCATCACTCCAACACACAACTTGGCTGCCCCCCCATGGTCAAACATGGATGCCCCATGTGGACACAAGATGGTTGCCACAATATGGCCAGCAGGGGAGGGCAAGTTGGGAGGGACCAGGACTGCAAGGGAGGGTAGTTGTGGGTGATCAAGCCTGCAGGGAAGGGCAGTTAGGATTGACCAGCCCGGCAGAGGAGGGAAGTTGGGGGCAACCAGACCTGCAAGAAGGGGCAGTTGGGGACCCAGGCCTGTAGGGGAGAGCAGTTGGGAGGGGACCAGGCTTGCAGGTGAGGGCACTTAGAGGCACACAGGCTGGCAGGGGAGTGGTTAGGGGGTGATCAGGCTGGCAGGCAGAAGCGGTTAGGGGCAATCAGGCAGGCAAGCGAGCGATTGGGAGCCAGCAGTCCTAGATTGTGAGAGGGATGTCCCAGATTGGAGAGGGTGCAGGCTGGGCTGAAGGGACACATACCCCCGTGTACGAATTTCATGTACCTGGCCTCTGATAAAGCTATAAAGCCAGGTAGATTGAGAGAAGTTACGGCTTCCTTCCCTGCTTTTCCTTTCTATACCTCATAGCAAAACACTTTTATTGGTTTTGGTTTATCTTCCCATTGCTTTATTTAAAAAAATAGAGACAAATGTGTGTTTGTGTTTGTGTGTATCTCCTATATTCTACTCCACTCCCATTTTATTTCTTTCCTTGTTTTTCATCTTGGCAGTCATGTTTCTTATTTCCAAGAATTCTCTCCTGATTTCTGCTTCCTTTGTGATTTTTCTTCTCAAATGTCTTTGTAGATGTCATTTAGAATTTCTTTTCAGGTTTTTTTTCCTGGGACTAAAATAGTTTTTTCTGGGGTCTGATACAATTTTTTTTTTTAATCCTCACCCGAGGATATGGTTATTGACTTTAGGAAGAGTGGAAAAGGCTTGGTCAGCATGGCTCAGTGGTTGAGCATCAGCCTAAGAACCAGGAGGGTCAGGGTTCAATTCCTGGTCAGGGCACATGCCTGGGTTACAGGCTAAATCCCTGTGCAGGAGGCAGCCAGTCAATGACTCTCTCTCATTATTGATGTTTCTGTCTCTCTCTCTCTCCCTTCCTCTCTGAAATCAGAGTGGAAAAAAGAGAGAGAGAGATAAACATCTCATATGTGCCCCATCCAGGTGTGTGCCCTAACTGGGAATTGAGCCCGCCACTTTTTGATGTACAGGAAGATACTCTAACCAACTATGCCACCCAACCAGAGCTTTTTTTAATTTTAATAATAATGTGGGGTTTTTTTTAATTACATACTTTACATTGAGCACGTCAGAAAATATAATTTAAATTATTTCAAAATGCAATCCTTGGATTCAATAAATATTCTCTATAATTACGTACCTTCATTCAATATGTAGACACTAAGCTAACAGAGTTAAGTAATGACCTGCTTTTCATCTTAGTTGTCTTTTGGTCCTTTTGGTTTCCTTTCACTATCTGGTGATCCTGGTCAATGAAGAACTGAGCTGACAATGTAGGAATTGACAAGAGGTTCCTGTTCTTCCAACATGAGTTGACTGATTCATTGATCAGAGTGAGAAATATAGAGGAGATCGGATGATCAGTGGTCAGCAAACTCATTAGTCAACAGAGCCAAATATCAGCAGGACAACGATTGAAATTTCTTTTGAGAGCCAAATTTTTTAAACTTAAACTTCTTCTGATGCCACTTCTTTTCAAAACAGACTCGCCCAGGCCATGGTATTTTGTGGAAGAGCCACATTCAAGGGGCCAAAGAGCCACGACCACTGGGATAGATGAACCTATTTCCCACTCTTAATTTCTGTACCTGCTCACTCAAAATGGGATATTTACCCAGCTTTGCCAGGAAAAAAGTTCTGCATTTCTGCCCACCTTTGACTGCATGTTCTGGGAAGTGTCCAGCTCTGCTCTCCTCTGTCTTGTCATAAGATTAATTTACCAGTATTTCTCTCTCTCTTCTAGAAAGTGGCCAGCATTAAAATAGACTATACCCTCAGCCCTTTTTAATACTATTATGCTGTGATTCCCTTTTTCAAAGGTCTTTACTGTTATGTCATTGGGATTTGGGGAGGGTGGGTAGGTAAGTGCATGAGACTATTAATTTAACTGGTCATCTTAAAATGAGGCTACTTTGTGCCACACCATTGCTGTCAACAGGACTGCTTTTCACTCCGTTTTGTCTGTTGGAATGGATTAACTGGAATGGATTTAAAATTTGTTCTCTGTGTTGACAGATTATAGCTATTACTTCTGCTGCCTGCCCTAAGATTCATACATAGACTCAGTTCAGGGATTGGGTGGCTTTACAAGACCTTTCTTATTTGTTAGAAACTTTTTTCCAGAAAAGCAGAGGTAGCAAGGCCTTATTGTGTGGGAATGATAATAATGAGGTAAATATATAGTGCTTCATATGTGCTAGACATGATTCTAAGTGCTTTCTTTATATGTATAAATTTAACTCAATAACAGTAGTTACTGTTATTATATCTATTTTGCAGACAATGAAACTGAGGCACAGAGAGGTTAAACAACTTGCCCAAGGTCACATAGCTGGTAAGTGGCAGAGCCAGGATCTCACCCAGTTAGTCTGTCCCAAGGCCACCTTATCCACTGTACTCTCTAAAGAGAAGTCCTTCAGATTTTCTTAAGATGACCATTTTTTATATCTTATTAGTTATAGATATAAGAAAACCCTCTTTACTTAAACTTCGTGTAGCATGTTCTTTGTTTGAAATAGAAATTGCTGATCACTTTGATTGCAAAATGGAATGCTTTATTTTAGATGATGTAATCAGTTTTTAATTTAATTTTAATCGGAGAACTTTCACAAGTTATTGTGGTGTTGAAAAGATGTAACAGCTACTAAAGTGTCCTTTTCTGCTATGTGTTTGAGAATCTCAGGCAGCAGTAAAACTTACAAACATGTCTTAGCCGTTTAGGCCGAAAAAATATGGGGTGTCAGAAGCATTGAAAATAACAGTAAGCATTGACAAGAACTTCATATATTGTATTTTTTTTAAATATACATTTTATTGATTTTTAGAG
Source organism: Lasiurus borealis (assembly GCA_004026805.1). Taxonomy (NCBI): domain Eukaryota; kingdom Metazoa; phylum Chordata; class Mammalia; order Chiroptera; family Vespertilionidae; genus Lasiurus; species Lasiurus borealis. The sequence goes on along the minus strand of PVJN01004403.1, from coordinate 39,600 downwards.
AGAGAGGAAGGGAGAGGGAGAAAGAGAAACATCTCTGTGAGAAAGGAACATCAGTCAACTGCCTCCTGCCCACTGGGGATCAAGGCCGCAAACAGGGCGTGTGCCCTGACCAGGAATTGAACCCGTGACATCTTACTGCTCTGGCAAGGGCAGAAGATTTTTTTTTTTAGGCCTTAGGCCTACACTGATTGGTTATCTATTGGGTCACCACTAGATTCAGAAAATGAGGCTCAGTTTTCATAAAGTCACCTGTTGCCTGCACTCTATGTGAGGGAAGAGAAGCACAGGGAGTACCGAGGGCAGGTAGTTCTTCACCTAGGAATCCAGTGCCGAAAATGAATGGAAACTTGGGTGGTTTGGATATATTTGAATGAGGAGTGTTCTTTCATCAGTTTCTCAAAGGAATCTGACCTATTCCTCCTCCAGGCTTCACTACCTAACGCCGCATATATACACACAACAATAACAACAACAACAACAAAAACAGGTCCTGGAGCAGCCTGTGTAGAATCACCTGGAAAGCAGCGGTGGATGCTCCACATTACAATTCAGCCTCTCTCGGGTGGAATCAGAATTGCTTTTGCCGTCTGGTTAGAACTTTGCAACACACTGCTGAGCCTGGGTGGACAGCTGTGGCCAACTGTTAATGCTTACTTATTATTCCATATCTCTTCCTACATTTCCCAGCTTCTCTTGTGTTACATTGGCACTGAGTGACTAATTCTGGCCACAGGGCTTTGCGGGAAATGATGTATGTGTCACTTTATTTACTTATTTATTTAAAGTTTTTGTTGAGAATATTACAAATGTTCTCCTTTACCCCCTCCCCATTGCCCTCCTCCACCACACACCACCCTCCCCCCGGGCCTTCACCATCCTATTGTCTATGTCCATAGGTAATGCATATCTATACTAATAAAAGGGTAACATGCTAATCCGGGCAGATGTCTTCCGGACGTCCATCCGGACAAAGCGGCAGCAGCTACGAGGGTCTAGGCCAGCGCCACATGGGAGAGGTGGGTGGGACCTGTGCTTGAGCGTGGGGATGGGGCACCACTGGTCCAGCAGCCCCTTTTGCAGAGCCGGTGAGAAGGAAGGGAGGGGGCACCACTGGTCCAGCAGCCCCTTTGGCAGTGCTGCCCATTTTGCAAAGGCAGCCACAGAGGCAGCAGCATGGCTCCGGTCCAGGTACCATGTCTCTGCAGAGCCTGGACGGCGTGCAACCTGCTGTGCCTCAACTTCCCACAGCCCCTCTCCAAGCCAGCCTGGCCCCAGATCACTCCCCACCCACCAGTGGGCAGGGGCAGGGCCTGTAGCTGTGGTGGCTGGCAGTGGCAGCAGCTGCAGGGTGATAGGGGCCATGCCTTCCCCTGATCATCCTGGTCTCCTCCTGCAGAGGAGGACATCCCCTGAGGCTCCTGGACTATGAGAGGGGGCAGGCCAGGCTGAGGGACCCCTCTCCCCCACCCCGTGCATGAATTTTGTGCACTGGGCCCCTAGTATGCATATAAGATCTTTGATTAATCTCTTCCCATACTTCCCTCATCCTTCCCTTTTCAGATTTATCAGTCTGTTCTATATTTCCATGCATCTGATTCTCTTTATCAGTTTACTTTTTTCATTAGATTTTTTGTTCATTTATTTTGATTTTTAGATTCAGTTATTATAGACATGTATTTATTGCCATTATATTGTTCATATTTTTAATCTTTTTTCTCCTCCTTCTTTTTCATTTTCTTCTCCTTAAAGAATACCCTTCAACATTTCATATAATATTGGTTTGGTGGTGATGAATTCCTTTAGCTTTTTGTCTGTAAAAAAATTTTTATTGATTTCAGAGAGGAAAGGAGAGGGAGAGAGACAGTTAGAAATATCAATGATGAGAGAATCATTGATTGGCTGCCTACTGCACGCCCTCTTCTGGGGATCAAGCCTGCAACCTGAGCATGTGCCCTTGACTGGAATCAAACCCAGGACCCTTAAATCCACAAGCCAATGCTCTATCCACTGAGCCAAACCAACTAGGGTTGACTGTGAAACTTTTATCTGACCTTCAATTCTAAATGATTGCTGAATAGAGTAATCTTGGTTATAGGTCCTTGCTGTTTATCATTTTAAATATTTTTGGCCTGAATAGTTTCTGTTGAGAAATCAGCTGACAGTCGTATGGGTGTTCCTTGGCAGATAACAAACTGCTTTTGTCTTCTGCTTTTAAGATTCTCTCTTTGTCTTTAATCCTTGGCATTTTAATTATGATGTGTCTTGGTGTGGTCCTCTTTGGGTTCCTCTTCTTTAGGATGCTCTGTGCTTCCTGGACTTGTCTGTTTCTTTCATCAGGTAAGGAAGTTTTCTGTCATTATTTCTTCAATAGGTTTTCACTGTCTTGCTCTCTCTCTTCTCCTTTGGGCACTCCCATCATGAGACTATTAGAACCTTCGAAGTTGTCCCAGAGGCTCCTTACACAATCTTAATTTTCTTAATTCTTTTTTCTTTTTGCTCTTCTAATTGGGTGTTTTTTTCTTTCTCATATTCCAAATTGTTGATTCGATCCTCAGAATACTCTACTATTGAATCCCTGTAAAGTATTCTTTATTTCATTTAGTGTATGCTTAATTTCTGACTGGTCCTTTTTCATGTCTTTGACATTCTCATTAAGATTCTTGAAAGTTTCACTTAAGTCCCTTGAAGCTTTCATTAAATCCTTGAGTAACTTTCTAACCATTGTTATAACCAATCCACTAGTTTGCTTGCTTCCATTTCTTTCATTTGTGACATGGTTTTTGTCTCCACATTTTGGCTATTTCCTGCATTTGTTTCTATGTATTAGGTAGAACTGTTATGTCTTCTGGATTTGGTAGAGTGGTCTTGTGTATTAGATGTCCTGTAAGACCCAGTGGCTCAGTCTCTGTAGTCACCTGAGCTGGGCACTCTAGGTGCACCCATGTGTGTATAGTCTTGTTGTAGTTGAGCCTTAATTGCTGTTGGTGTCATTGGGAGGAATTGATCTCCAAGCCAATTGGCTATGAAGATCAGCTGCAACTACAATGGAAGAGCTGCTGTGCAAGAGATATCCCTATGGAGCAGGACTTGCTTCAGTGGGTCTTTGGTGCTCACTGAGTCCGTCCCCTGGACTGTGTCACTTGTGTGTGTGTAGAGTTACAATCTGGAGTAGTCTGAAACTATCCACTGGGTGCACTGGCTTTGAGGCCTCACAAGAGGTCCAAAGTCAGCCACTACCTGAGGCTACCCAGCAGGAGCTACAGAGATGTCTGCAGATGCCAGTAAGTGCTTCTTGTATTGGACTAAGAAGTGCCCAGGCGAGGCCCAGCTATGCTAGTGCCAGGTCTTGGACCTTTTATTGGTAGGTTTGTGGCATGCTGACACCAGCTGCTGCTTGTCTGAGAGATTTAAGCAAAGTCTGAAGCCTGAGCAAGGATAGGTCATTTATATGGAAAAGCTTGGGTGGAGCTGCAGATTGGACGGGGCAGGGTTTCAGGGAATTACCAGGGCAGAGTGAACTGTGTGTGGGGGGCCATGCTGATGGAAACTCAGATATGGCTACCTGTTAGGAGGAAGTCCCAGTGCAGGAACAATGACCACTGCCAGCACTGGGAGAAATCTCCTCCGAGTTCCTTCCCTGATGCCAGATAGTCCAGTTCCTCTCCATATGTTCCTGGATGCCTCCAAAATCACCGTCTGGCACTGGAGCTCACTGTAGGTTCATGCACCATCCCTTCAAGAGGAACTTCTGGGACTCCAGCAGCCTCTGTCACTCAGCTGCAATCCCGGCTGGTTTTTTCAGTCCGGAGTTATGGGGACTTCTCTTCTCAGCTCTGGAACCCTGGACTGGGGGCTGGGTGCGATGCCCTTCCTTCTCATGGGAGGGCTTGGTGAAATCACTCCCGATTAAAAAAATACCACACAGTAATGTCAGACCAGCCCGTTCAGCATCCCCATTCCTCCTTCTAATCTCAGTTTGCCTTCTTCTCCACTTTTCTGTTAGGACATCCATTCAGCCAGATTTCAGATGGTTCTGAATGATGGTTTTTTGTATTTTAGTTGTAATTTTGATGTGGTTGTGGGAAGTGGTGATTACTGGCATTTACCTATGCTACCATTTTGGTTCTCATGATGTGTGTCACGTTAGTGGAAAACAGTAAAAAATGGATATGAGTTTTTTTTTTTTAATGCTAAGGTGATTCAGGAGACCACAAGTTCTAATGATGTCCCCTACAAATTGAAGAAGGGCTGCCAGACCCACATTGAACTTCATGTGAGCAAGAATAAGTCTTTACTGGGTTAGGCCACTCATTTAAGATTCAGTGACTGCAGCTTAGCTTATTTTATCTGTGTGAGTAGTTCGGAACAGAACGTTTATGTATGTGTTTGGAGTTCTGAGAGTCAAGATTTTGACACTGTGTGGTATATGCAGGACGTATAGTATCCTGGCATTTTCTCCTCCTCATCTGGAAATTGAAGGGCTTAAAAGATATGATCTTGAAGGGACAGGGTCTGGATAGCAGCATTTACTAGTAAGTACGAATTTCTAGTTGAATATTAAAAGGAGACTAAGTCTAACGTTAAATGTATCCCTAGGAAACTAATTTTTATGTACTTGTTTTTATTTATGAAGGGATTATGTGCCTTTTGCTGTTAAATAAGAAGTTACATAGGGAAAATGAAAATGAAAGATGAAATAATATGCCACGTACCATATGTGTTTTAGTATATTCAGAGTTGTGCACCCATCCCAACTATCCAACTTCAGAATCTTATTGTCACCTCCCATAAAGCAACCTATTAGTAGTTATCCACAAATCTACTTTCTGTTCTGTGGATTTGTCTATTCTGGACATTTCATGTCAGTGGATCATATCATATATGTAGCTTCATGTGTCTGGCTTCTTTTTTAAAAAAATATATTTCTTTATTGATTTCAGAGAGAAAGGAAGAGGTAGAGAGAAATAGAAACATTAGTGATGAGATAGAATCATTGATCAGCTGCCTCCTGCAATGCCCCCCACTGGGGATCGAGCCCGCAACCCTGGCATGTACCCTTGGCCAGAATCGAATCTGGGATCCTTTAGTCCACTGGCTGACACTCTATCTACTGAGCCAAACTGGCCAGGGCCATGTGTCTGGCTTCTTAAGAGTGGAATTGCTTGCCCTGCCTGCTCGCTCAGTTGGTTAGAGTGTAATTCCTATATGCCAAAATTTCTTGTTTGATCCCCTGACAGGGCACATAAAAGGAGCAACCAATGAATGCATAAATAAGTGAAACAACATATCTCTCTTTTCACTCCCTCCATCCTTCCTCCTTGCTTGCTTGATCTCTCTTAAAAAAAATAATAATAATAGGAAGATGCTGAAACCGGTTTGGCTCAGTGGATAGAGCGTCAGCCAGCGGACTGAAGGGTCCTATGTTTGATTCCGGTCAAGGGCATGTACCTTAGTTGCCTGCACATCCCCAGTAGAGGGTGTGCAGGAGGCAGCTATTTCATTGATGTTTCTAACTCTCTATCTCTCCCCCTTCCTGTCATTAAAAAAAAATCATAAAATATATTTTTTTTTTAAAAAGAAGAGAGTAGAATTGCTTGGTCATATGGCAGTTCTCTGTTTAACATTTTGAGGAGCTGCAGAGTGCTTTTCACAGTAGCAGCATCATTTTGCATTCCCACCAGCAATGTATGAAGGTTTGATTTTTTTCTATATTCTCGCCTAAGCTTAACTTTCATTTTGTTTTTATTGTAGTCATTCTAGCGTTGTGTGAAATGGTGCTTATTGTGGTTTTGATTTGTATATCCCTAATGACTAATATAGTGTTGAACATTTTTTTACTTACTTATTTGGACAGTTAGTTTTATATGTTGAAGAAATGTCTATTCAAACCCCTTATCCATCTTTTAATTGGGTATTTGTAATTTTATTATTGAATTTTAAGAGTTCTTTATATATTCTGGATAAGAGATGCTTAACAGATATATGATTTTAAGATTATTTTTTACCATCCTATGAGTTGTCTGTTTACCTTGATAGAGATTAACCTTTGATGTATAAGCATTTTTAATTTTTATGAAGTCCAGTTTATCTATATTTTCTTATATTGTTTGTGTTTTAGATGTCAGGTCTAAGAAACTATTGCCTAGTCAAAGATTTACCTGTTTTTTTCTAAGAGTTTTGCAGTTATAACTCTTATATTTGTGTTTTAGATTCATTTTTGAGTTTTATGATATAAGATAGGGATCCATATTTATTCTTTTGCAAGTGGATATCTAGTCCCAGCACCATTTATTGAAAAAGACTATTCTTTTCCAGTTGAATGGAGTTGGCATGCCTAAAGTCAGTTAACAATAGATATTTGGTTTATTCTAAACTCTCAATTCTAAAAAATATATATATTTCCTTATAACAATAGTCCACTATCTTGATTACTATAGCTTTAAGTAGGTTTTCCAGTCAGGACGTGTAAGTTCTACAACATATTTTTTCAATATTTGTGTGGCTATCTTGGGTCTTTTGCATTTTCATACGATTTTAGGGTTAGTTTGCCCATTTCTATTTAAAAAGTTACATTGAATTTGTAGATGAATTTGGTGAAGTAGTATATTTTTTAATTTCATTTAAATAAATCTTGGAAACGTAATATAAAAAAAGTTTGATGCTTTTTTAAAAATTGGGTAAGTATATGATTCTTTATAAAAATACATGTTCTATTGATTTTTTTATAGAGTGGAAGGGAGAGGAATAGAGAGTTAGAAACATCGATGAGAAAGAGACATCTATCAGCCGCCTCCTGCACGCCCCCTAGTGGGGATGTGCCTGCAACCAAGGTACATGCCCTTGACTGGAATGGAACCTGGGACCTTTCAGTCTGCAGGCCGACCCTCTATTCACTGAGCCAAACCGGTTATGGCAGTACATGGTTCTTTCTTGGCCTTCTAGGACCATCAGGCAGAGTAATGGGGTGGACTTTCAGAGCCAGAGGCACTAAGTATAACACAGAACAAAGAAGGATTGTTCAGGGCTTTCTATGGTCAACTCAAGATGTTGGTTTCTCCTTCACAGACCACTCAGTGTTCATGTGAACAGCCTTCCTCCTTCAGCATTCCTGCTGCGCACTTCTATTGTACATTAGAGTTTGTAAAGCCACATTGATTATAATGGAGCCCTTGGATAGAGATAGATATGATGGCTTCATTGCCATGAATTGGAAATAAAGAACACTTGGGAGCATATTTCTTACAAGTAGCTATTTCATGTTATTTCCTGAAAAGTTTATGAGATTTTAAGAATGAAGGTTCTCTTGAATACAGAGTTATAGTTGGTGGCCAGTTTAGTTTAATAGACATGCTGACTGGGATAAGGTTGCTATACTTTTATTTATTAGAAGCCAAGTACATGAAATTCATACACTGGTGGGGGGTGTCCCTCAGCCCAGCCTGCACGCTCTCCAGTCTGGAGCCCCTTGGACATCCCTCTTACATTCCAGGACTGCTGGCTCCCAAATGCTTGCCTGCCTGCCAGCCTGATCACCCCCTAACCACTCCCCTGACAGCCTGATTGACGCCTAACTGTTCCCCTACTGGCTCAATTGCCTCCAACTGCTCTCCCCTGCTGGCCAGGTAACGCCCAACTGCCCTCCCCTGCTGGCCTGGTCATCCCAACTGCCCTCCCTTGCCAGCCTGGTCACCCCCAACTGCTGGCCCAGTCACCCCTACCGCCCTCCCCTGCCAGCCTGGCCAGCCCCTAACTTCCCTTCTCTGCCAGTCATCTTGTGGCCATCTTTGACCACATGGGGGCATCCATCTTGTGTGAGGGTGTGAGGATCAATTTTGCCTCTTTATTATATAGTATTAAAAAAAAATTTTTTTTTTAATTTCAGAAAGAGAGAGAGATAAACCTCAGTAATGAGAGAGAATCATTGATTGGCTTCCTCCTGCATGCCTCTCACTGGGGATGGAGCCCACAACCTGGGCATGTGCCATGACCAGGAATGAAACCATGACCTTCTGGTTCATAGGTTAATACTCAACCACTGAGCCACTCTGGCCAGCCTAGGGTTGCTATGCTTTTAGAGTAAGCACTTTTCTCATCTTTTATTTTTTAACCTACTTACCTTTCTAGTTTCCTTATGCCATCACAGAATCAAAAAGGAGACATGGTATATTGGCCATAGTGAACAACAAAGTATGACTTGTATTTATTTTTATCTCCAAAAATAAAGAAACTAGAAAGAAAGAAAAACCTAGTTATCAATAAATAGGCCAAACTATATGGAGACATCATACAAATTGGAAGTTTTATATAGATTAAATATATTTGAACTATTGTTATGTTTGGGAGAACAGATAGTTCAGGCAAGTGCCTTGCTGTTAGCTATGTGAGAATTATACTACTAATACACTAGATATCAGTAACTACAACCAGAAGTGTCCAGACATTGTTATTTGAACCTATCCAGAGTTAGTGGTTCTTCAGAAGTTTCCCTTTGATCCTCTGGAGGAGAAATTGGTACCTGAATGAGGATGAAAAGAATTCTATCTGTAAACCTCCTGCCAGCCACTCACTTCTACAGGCTCTGTCTTTCTGTATGCTGCACTTTGGTTCAGTGGGGTATGCTGATTAGACCTTGTGCCATCCTGCTTTAGGACCTTTGCTATGGTGGTCCTTTCACCTGATTAGCCCCACATTTCCCTTTTGCACTTGTCACAACATATCCTGTAATCAAGGCCTACATCAAAGTAACATCTATATATATAAAAGCCTAAGCAACCTTCACAAATGATCTATAGATGACCAAGCAGGCTGTGTGGGCGACCAGGCTTGCAGGGGTTTAGTGAGGGCTGACCAAATGACTGAGCAGCCGGCTGTGTGAGATAAATAGGCTGGCAAAAGGATTAGTGAGGGCTGACCAAACGACGGAGCAACAGGCTGTGTGGGGCGACCAGGCCAGCGGGGGAAGAGGGGAAGTTGGGGGTGTCAAGCCTGTGGGGGGGTAGTGGGGGGCAACCAGACTGGGGGTCAGTAAGAGGTGACCGGTCTGGCAGAGGGGGCAATTGGAGGTGTCCAGGCCAGCAGAGGGGCAGTTAGGGGTGATCAGGCAGGCAGGTGAGCAGTTAGGAACCAGTGGTCCCGGATTGTGAGAGGGATGCCCCGATTGGAGAGGATGCAGTCTAGGCTGAGGGGACACCACTCCCCTCCCCCATGCATGAATTTTATGCACCGGGCCTCTAGTTTTCTTCATAAGAACCTTCCTGATTTCTCTTAGTCTTTGCTCATCACTCCTTTCTCCAAATCCCCTTAAAGTTTTATGGATGCTGTACTTGTCAACATGAATTCAGGCCCTACTCAATGTATCACTTACTAACCTTAGCTTTGGGGTTGTTGGTGTGGAATCAAATTTTTCTTGTTGCATTATTTTTGTGCTACAACTCAAGGAATTTTCTAGTAATCATGTCATAGTTCAAATTGCACTGTTGTGCCAGTTTTGTAAGGTTCTAAATACGATTTCTTAATGCATTTGTAGTCGACCTTTGTGGATAATAGCATTTCAGAAGTTATTGTTCCAGAATTACTCATTGTCCTGTAACTTTCCTAACTTCATCTTATTTTTCCCCCTTACAGGAAATGACTTAGAGGCCTTACAATTACATCTGTGCATTCTTGCTTTGGACTTTACAGTTGAGGGCCAACCCAGTCTGGAAGCACCTCTTATTAATGTTACAAGGAAACCGCTACCTCATCAAACAAAAGGAAAGAAGACTTATAATAACAAATGCCATTTTTTAAAAACAAAAACTTGTTTTCAGAAAACATTAAAGAAAATTTGACATTTTTTTTGCATTCAAAAGAAGCTTTACAGGTAAATGGATTTGTCAGGCAGGCTCTGTCAAAATTCTGCAGGGATTTAATCTTCCTTCTTAAGAACTTAAAGTAATTCTGTATTGCTTTTTAAATTGCTGTTGATCAGCTTGTAGGTTTTTGGTTTCTAACTTTTCTGGTATATTACAGATACATAATTATATTACATTTTTAAAGTTATTTTTCTGCCTTTGTAAATACAAGTATCAAAATATTCTTGCAGAACAATTATAGGTAAACATTTTTCTCAAGCATATCTTTTTATTAAGAGAGTGGAATGCTAATAGTTCTTATACAGCATTTTGGACACACTTATTTTTCGTCAGAGGTCCTGCCTACACTGAAAATATTAATTATATAAACCTGTTGTCCTTCTCACAACTATATCGGATCCCATGATCACCTGCCTCATAGAAATGCCTTTTTTAAATCTTATATTTTCAGAACTCCACTATTTTTATACCTAGCTACAGTTTGGGGGATAAAAGACTCACTCACAGTCACTGGGACAATTCCCTCTCCCGCATGTATTGCTGCAGTGCCCAGGACAGTAAAATGGACTACAAGAGGCGCTTCCTGCTTGGCGGGTCCAAGCAGAAGGTGCAACAGCACCAGCAATACCCAATGCCTGAGCTGGGCCGAGCACTGAGTGCTCCCCTGGCATCTACAGCTACCACTGCCCCCCTGGGCAGCCTGACCGCCGCAGGTAGCTGCCACCACGCCATGCCCCACTCCACTCCCATCGCTGACATCCAGCAGGGCATCTCCAAGTACCTGGATGCCCTCAATGTCTTCTGCCGGGCCAGCACTTTCCTCACAGATCTCTTCAGCACCGTGTTCAGGAACTCTCACTACTCCAAGGCCGCCATGCAGCTCAAAGATGTGCAGGAGCATGTCATGGAAGCAGCCAGTCGGTTGACTTCAGCCATAAAGCCCGAGATCGCCAAGATGCTGATGGAACTTAGTGCTGGGGCTGCAAACTTTACCGATCAGAAGGAATTCAGTCTCCAGGACATTGAGGTATAGTGTATCCTCTGTGTGATAACTGGGTAGGGAAATGTATTCCAGAGGCTGTCTTAGTTTTCCTCCAGATCATCGTAAGTAATGATGGTCTTCATCCTTTCTGTTTTCTTTTAATTTTTTGTTGTTTTTGGTATGCTCACCCCAGGATACTTTTCCATTGATTTTTAGAGAGTGGAAGGGAGAGGGAGAGATAGAGAGAGAAACATTGAACCTGAGAGAGATACATCTGTTGATTGCCTTCCATGTGCCCAACCAGAGCCAGGAATTGAGTCTGGAATCCAGGTACAGACCCTTGACCAAAGAACAGAACCTGGAATCCTTCAGTCTGAGGGCTGATATTCTTTGCACTGAGCCAAACTGATGAGGGCTTTTTCTTTCCTTTTCTCCCCTCCTTCCCTTCCTCCTTACCTCTCTCCTCCTTCCTGCCTTTCCTCCCTCCCTTTCTTTCTTTTGAATTATGTATTTTATTGATTTTAGAGAGAGGAAGGGATTGATGAGAGGGAAACACATCTCTTGGTTGCCTCCTGCACGCTCCCTGCTGGGAATTGAGCCTACAACCAGGCATGTGCCCTGATTGGCAATTGAACTGGTAACCTCTTAGTTAATGGGGTCGATGCTCAACCACTGAGCCAAACAGACTGGGTCTCTTTCTTTCTTTAAAAAAAACAAACAGCCAAGACCTGTTTGGCTCAGTGGATAGAGCTTCGACTTGCGGACTGAAAGGTCCCAGGTTCGATTCTGGTCGGGGGCATGTATCTTGCTTGCGAGCACATCTCCACTGTGGGGCGTGCAGGAGGCGCTGATTGATTGATGTCTCTGATCGATGTTTCTGACTTTCTATCTTTCTTCCTTTCTTTCTATAAAAAATCAATAAAATATATATTAAAAAAAAAAACACCAACAAGATTATTAAAGGAACAAATCAACCTATATTTATGTTCTTTAAATATTCAAATTGTAATTGAATTTTCAGATAAGATACTTTAAAAATACAGGGTAGAGATTGTATATGTATATAGTATTGATTTCAGAAATGAAGGCACAGAGTGAGAAAGAATTACCTATCAGCTGCCTCCTGCATGCCCCACACTGGGGATTAAGCCCACAATCCAGACATTTTCCCTGACTGGAATCAAACTGTGATTTCCTGGTTTGTAAGTCGATGTTCAACCACTGAGAATGCTGGCCAGGATTCATCCTCTTTCTATTGATATTCTCTCCTTAATAAAAAATGTGTTGTGTGCCAGGTTCTGAATTGCTTTCATTTCAAATTAAGTAGGTTAAAAGATTATTAAAGGAACAAATCAACCTATATTTATGTTCTTTAAATATTCAAATTGTAATTGAATTTTCAGATAATATACTTTAAAAATACAGGGTAGAGATTGTATATAGTATTTATTTCTTTGTGAATTGTCATTATATAGAACCATTGTTTACTATGGAAAGTTCCACATGTTTAAATAATTTTTCCAATTCTAAATTCACAGCTATTCACAATTGGATGCATTTGATTCTTATTGGATACCAGAAGCCTGGTGCATGAAATTTGTGCATGGGGAGAGCCCCTAGGCCTGGCTGGCGATCAGGGCCAATCTGGCCTCTGGCTGCTGGCCAGGGCCTTCTTTCCCACAGCTGCCAGAAGCCATCCGGGACCTTCCTTTGTTCCACACAGTCCCCTGGTGGTCAGTGCACATCATAGCAAGCAGTCAAACTTCCAATCAGTTGAACTCCCAAGAGGACAATTTGCATATTAGCATTTTATTATATAGGATATTTCTTAAAGTCTTTGATACTCAAAATGAAATATGCTCCCTCTTTTAAGGTGGCTCTAAGTTATAAGATTAGACTAAAAATTTCAGAATAAAAATGACCTTTTCCTTAATTTAAGAAATGATTTATTAAATTTGATCTGTTATATTAGTGTCACTGCTAGTTTTTATGTTTTTTATTATTGATTTTTTTTAGAAAAAGAGGAAGGGAAAAACATTGATCAGTTGCCTCCTGTATGCTCCCAGACCAGGGATCTTACCCACAAGCCAGGTAGGTGCCCTGACCAGGAAACGAATCCTTGACCTTTTGGTATACAGGGCAACAACTCCAACCAACTGAGCCAGGGATAGAATTATTTTTAAAAATACATTTTTATTGATTTCAGAGAGGAAGGAAGGAGGGGAGGGGGAGAGAAAGAAACATCAATGATGAGAGAAAATCATTTATGGGCTGCCTGCTGCACGCCCCACACTGGGGATTGAATCTACAACTCTTCAGTCCTCAGGCCAATGCTCTATCCACTGAGCCAAACCGGCTAGGGCTGCTTGCTCATTTTAAACCTAAGACAAAGTACCAATCCAACTGTCCCACTCCAGGTGCCCAACCTTGCTTCTAATGTTCCCTTATTTACAGACAGGTTTGGATTGACAGATCCTGAACTGCAGTTGCCTACTTGTGCTCTGGGGCAAGGCTGCGTATATATGAGTCCTGTCATCAGTGACTTTGCCCCTTACCTGTGTGGTTCACCCCTTGCAGTCTCATTGTTAGATAAATGAGTTGCAACTATGGTCTATGAGTTAACTAGTCCCTGTGACAGTTTGTTAAGGGTCCTGGAATCAGAAGATCTGGGTTTAAAATTTAACACCACTTCTTACTGACTGAATGGCTTTGAGCAAATGTATCACTTCTAAGCCTCGGCTTGCTTATCTATAAAGTGGAATTACCACCCACCTTCCAGGGTTCTTGTGACGATCAGAAGCAAGTGGTATGTGTAAAACTCTGTATCCATCATCATCATTTATTATTCTTCTTTCAAACATGACTTGAAAGGTACTCTTAGCTTTTGTCTGAAGTACGGAGCACAGTATATACAAAACCAACATCAGAGAGAAGCGTGCAAGTTATTCTTCTAACTGAAACTCTTTTAGGTGGAAAAGTTAGCATTCCCAGAACATTTTCTCCACTCATTTCTCTCCAGGTTTCTGAGGTAGGCACCTACCTTTACCCTCTGTATCTTTCCTTTTGCTGTTGTAAGGTGGCAATAGTATTACCTTCCTGATGCAGAAACTGCCAGGATCTTTTCAGTATAAAAGCCTGAGAGAATCCTTTCTGCCAGTAATTCCTGCTTTGTTTGCCTTGCCTCTAGAATAAGGCCATGAAGAAGGAGTGCATGAGGGGAGTAGTGGTTCATTGAATATACTTGTAGTAGCTGAGAACCTTTGAACAAGCCAGCCACTTGACACATTTCCCTCACTAGTTTTATAGAATATGTGTTGTTTACATTATATAGAAGGAATTTTGTCTAAAATGAGAAATAGGATCTTAACTGAGTACTTCATGGGATTTCCTTTGTATAAGTTTCACATCGTCAGTCCAACTAAAATGTGAATTCAGGAAAAATATGCTTTTCTGTATTGAAGTTTTTCTTTGTACAAAAGCTTTGACATGCCACCCAAATGTTTTTTAGCAGTACACTACATGGGGCCAGCTCTCTGTATCTTTCTGAGTTTAGAAGCATTCCCACCAGTGATTTTTATGATTGTGTCAACTCCAGTGTTCTTGTAAAATGCCAGGCTAGCTGGATTGAGTGGCTGATTTCTCTTTGATTTTGTCTCCCTCAGTTTAATTTGTCCTAGAAGTGTGTTATCTTAACTAAGGGTCATTTTCAATTAAAATATGTAGGTCATATTAAAGAATTACAGGTAACCCTATAACTTGGTTTACTTTTATTAGAAAGTGACAAATGTCCACCTCTTTTATTTATATATATATATATATATATATATATATATATATATATATAATAAAATAAATAAATAAATAAATAAATAAACAAACAAACAAACAAATAAAAATAAATATATATATGTACATATATATATATATTTTTTTTATTTGTTTACAGAGAGAAAGGGAGAGGGATAGAGAGTTAGAAACATTGGCGAGAGAGAGAGACATCGATCAGCTGCCCCCTGCATGCCCCCCACTGGGGATGTGCCCGCAACCAAGGTACGTGCCCTTGACCGGAATCGAACCTGGGACCCTTCAGTCTGCAGGCTGACTCTCTATCCCCTGAGCCACACTGGTTTCGGCAAATGTCCACCTCTTTACAAACATCTATCATTTGTCTTAAGTAAAATTACTTTTTCAGTGAGAATATAAATAAAAGAATCAAATAGACTTGTGATTTGCATGTTCATTCCACAAATATCCATTGCAGCCTTTATTTTGTGCCATGTACTGTTCCAGGCACAGGATACAATGATGAATAAGACAGAAATTCCTCCCTTTGTATATATGGATACAAGAGGACGGCAATCTTAGATAAGACAGTTAGAAGGCATCACTGAAGAGGTGTCATTTGAGTAAAGACCTGAAGGAGTAAACCCTGTTGATAACCAGGAAAAAGAGAACACCAGGCAGAGAGAACAGCTAGTGCAAAGTTCCTGAGGCAGGAGTGACCCTGACTGAAGAGCAACAGGACCTATTGTGGCTGAAACAGTGAGCCCAAGGGAGAGTACTAGGGTTGAGGTCAGAAGGTAAAGATGAAGGGAGGTCAGCAGGACAGGATCTGCTGTCCTTGTGCAGGAAGCAGTGATGCCACATCTCCCTCTGCTTGCTTCATTTCTTGGCAGCTCCAGGGCTCTGGTGTCATGGTGGGGTCTCACTGTTGAGAGACCTTGGCCCTCTGTACAGGCATTCCAGAAGTCTAGGGCGGCTACACATTTCCCAGGAGTTTTATGTCTTTAAAGGGATTATATTTTATCTGTCAGCATTTTTAGTGACTAAGTATCACCACCTTGTAAACAGCAGATAGACTTTACAAGTAAATCAAATCTTTATGTCTTTATTTGTAAGCATACTTTATTGATTTTTAGAGAGAGAGGAATTGACATGAGAGTGTAATATCAACCATTTTTTAAAAATATTTTTTATTGATTTCAGAGAAGAAGGGAGAGTAAGAGAAAGAGAGAAAGATCAATGGTGAGAGAGAATCATTGATTGGCTGCCCCCTGTACACTCCCTACTGGGGATTGAGCCTGCAACCTGAGAATGTGCCCTTGACTGGAATTGAACCCGAGACCCTTCAGTACACAGACCAATGCTCTATCCACTGAGCCACACGGAATAGGGCTAACATCAACCTTTGATCAACTGCCTCCTTGCAAGCTCACCACCAGGAATTGAGTCTGCAAAGATTTGTCTAGTACTTAGAATATTCCTGGACTAGGAATCGAACCCGCATCCTTTAGATAAACAGGATGACACTCAACCCACTGAGCCATACCAGCTATAGCAAATCAAATCTTTATGTAATTGAACCTGGGCTTTCAGTTTGATGGACTGACAGATGTCTTTTGTATACTATGTGGTTACCATAAAACTGTTTGAAATAATTTGTGAGTAATGACCTTAATCCAGGCATATTAATATTTATTTAGGATAGATATATGCCAAAAATACTATAGAATAACAGTAATGGAAAATATTAGAAGCTCATTTCAAAATACAGTGTTCATTAACCTTAATGGAATTAAATTTGCATACTGGTTTTGTGTGTGTGTGTTTTGTTTTTTGTTTTTTGCCTAAAAGTAAGATTCAGTGTTATTTTTTTCTTGTTTTGACTAGTAGATCTTCCATGACAGATTATGGAGTAAATATTTCCTAACTATATGAAAATCCAAATTGCTGCTATTAACCAGAAATTGTATTTCACTTTATTAAATCCTTGTATAAATCAATTTTTAAGCTGTTGCTAATTTCTAGTAACTCTTTTTGGCTTATTCTTTTATTGAGGTAAATCTTCTATGATCTAAATTGTCTTCAGATTTTAGCCTTTAGAAGAACCTATAGCTAACTAAGTAGTTGGCATTTGAGTGAGTCTCTAAATTTAATTGTGAACAACAAACAAGAGTTACTGTCTGAGCAGCACATTCTGTGTGGGTAGAAGCCAGTGAAGCCAGAGGGTATACGCCACTCTGGGGAGACTGGGCCCTTTGACGATTTGTCAAGACGCGTTGTGCAACCAGTTTATTATTCTGAAAATTCCTAATATAAAGAGAAACATAAGAAATTAAGCAGATTTCCCTGCCTCTTTGGTACAGACTTTTTCAGGGTAAACAAATAGCCCTAATGGGTAAGATTTGTCTAGTACTTAGAATATGCTGTAGTATATTCTACAGTGTACTCTATGTATATAGTATGCCAGTATATATATAATCAACCACACAGAATAATACTGAGACTCTTCTGTTTAGAAGTAGTGGATAAAACCATGTGGGGAAAGATCCTAGAGGGAACTTCATAAGGGAAGGGTCAGCCCTTTCCCAGCCAAACCCGCTTGTCAACCTCAGCATTACTGAATATGATATAACCAGTTGATCATGTCTCCCGATAAGAACCACATAGCATCACCCCATAATAAGTTCTTGTACTTCACCCTTCCCCCCAAGGGGAAAAACAAACTAATCAAGCCTCTAGAATGAATTACCAGCCTACAGGAAACGTGAGACATAGTGGAACAAGTTATACAATACTAGAGGGAAGCAATCACACAAATCCAGAATATGGCATATTCTACAGGCAGTTGACTTGATTTGTTTAACAAGTCGAGTACCTTAAAAAAACATTAGTAGAAGGTACCTGAATTAAAGGAGAGTTTGGTTGACTCCCTTTCTACAATCTTCATTTCTCCTTATGTTGACCTGGGAGGAGGAAGGATAGTATTGGGTCTGGACTTGATTTGGGTAGAGAAAGGAGGGGACCTAGCCCTCATCTGAGACACAAAAGAACTGCTTCAAGGACCTGGGACTAGTGGGTCAGCGGGTGAAGGCAGATGGCAAGTGGCAAAGATGCAGATTTTGGGCAGACAACTTGAGCAAGCTGAAGAACCTATGCAGCAAGACAGTTGGAGAGAAAATGAAGAAAAAAGAGAAAGTGGGAGCCAAAGCCGGTTTGGCTCAGTGGATAGAGCATCGGCCTATGGACTGAAGGGTCCCAGGTTCGATTCTGGTCAAGGGCATGTATCCTGGTTGCAGGCATATCCTCAGTAGGGGGTGTGCAGGAGGCGGCTGATCGATGTCTCTCTCTCATCGATGTTTCTAACTCTCTATCCCTCTCTTAAAAAGTCAATAAAATATATTTTTAAAAAAAGAAAAAAGATAGTGGGAGATGATGAGTCCATCCTGGAGAATGTGTTAAATCTCGATGACCTCACCTCAGACACTTTAGTTAATGTAGAAGTGTCACAGTTAAAAAAAAACTGCCAGCTCCTCATTGACGAAGTCATCCTGAAGTGTGATGCCAAGCTGCTAAAGCTACAGAAAGAGCAGTTTGAAAACCTCTGAGAGATGGGAAATCGTCTGCATCCCTCTGTGCCCACAGGTAACAATGAGAATGCGGACAACAAAGTAGAGAGGATTTGGGGTGATTATAATGTCAAGAAGAAGTACTCACAAATGGACCTGGTGGTGATGGTTCATGACTTCGAAAGCAGAAAAGGGGTAGTGGTGGCCGGGAGTCAAGGGGGGCCCTGGTGTTCCTAGAACAGGCACTCACCCAGTATGCCCTTCATGCTTTGGAAAGTCAGCTATACTCCCATTTATACCCCATTTTTCATGAGGAAAGAGATCATGCAGAAGGTGACACAATTCATCCAGTTTGTTGAAGAACTTCATAAGGAGATTGGCAAAAACAGTGAAAAGTCTGATGACAGTGCCTATGATGAGAAATACTTGATTGCCATCTCTAAGCAGCCCATTGCTGCTCTCCCCCTGGATGAGTAGCTAGAGTCAGAAGATTTGCCCATCTCTCTACTTTCGCCAAGAGGCGGACTTCCTTGGCTATGACACCTGTGGCATCTTTTGAGTCCATCGGTTTGTCTACTCATCGCTGCATAACAAGAAGTCATGGGAGATGTCTGAAAAGATGATCACCACCGCAGAGGAATTCTGCCAGTCTCTGGGGATCCTGCACCACATCGTGAATATTCTTTGAATCACACTGTCGGTGTGAAGCTTGACCTGGAGGCTTACCTTTCGGACTTGGGAGCTTTCCGTGAATTAGTTTCTTGTTCTAACTGCATAGACTGTCACGCTCGCCACCATGAACCCGATACAGCAAACCAAGAAGATGATGGCCAAAGTGGAGTTTATCCATAAGCTCAATGTTACCTACCATGTGTGCCATGACTCGCCACATCTACACCATCCTGGAGAACTACCAGATGGAGGAGGGCATCGTTGTACCCGAGAAGCTGAAGGAGTTGATGCCAGCAGTTCTCCAGGTCTCTCTGTGAAGCTGCACCCATTAACCAAGAGCCACCAAAGAAGCAGCATGAGGGCAGCAAAGAGGCAGGGGCAGCAAGAGATGTCACCCTGGAGAGCCAGCTGCAGAACATGGAGGTCACCGATTCCTGAATATTCCTTCCTCCCTGTTCTGTCAGCTGGGATCCCAGAGTCTGCCTTCGGGCAGGGAAGCCAGATACACCCACTCTTCACCTGGCCATCTGGCTGCATTGCTAAATCTGGAACCATCTGCTCTATACAGTGCAGTGTAACTGTTTGCATGGGCCTAGGACTGAGGACTGAGGAAACCGTGTAATGAAGCGTCTCTGAGGGAAGGCTAGGACTTGCCTGTAGTCTTCTACCCGGGAATCAAGCTCTACCTCCCAGCTTCACCTAGAACCACACTCACTTTTGCTTTTCCTCCTTGAGAAAGTTGTTCGATTTAGCAAGTTAAAAAAGAATTAGAAGATAAAAAAAACAAAATACCGGTAAGTCCTAGCCAGTTTGGGTCAAAAGATAAGAATGTTGGCCTGTGGACTAAAGGGTCCTGGGTTCGATTCTGGTCAAGGGCACATACCTCAATTGCAGGCTTGGTCCCTGGCCCTGGTCAGGGCCATGCAAGAGGCAACTAATTGACATGTCTCTGTCACATCGATGTTTTTCTCTCCTCCCAATCTAAAAAAAAAATCAATGGAAAAATATTCTCTGGTGAGGATTGGCAAAAAAACAAGAACAAATAAAATGAGTCTTTTGAGGTTGAGAAACCAAAAAAAGACATTTTAAAAAATAATTTAGGAAGTTTGAACATGTACTAGGTCTTGGTTGATTGGATTTGCTTCAGAACATTTCAACAAAAGTGGAGTTTGGGAGAAGGACTTTTAAAAATGGCATGGCACTCGCTGGCATGTCTTAGTGGTTGAGTTGTTTATGTATGAACCAGGAGGTCATGGTTCAATTCCTGGTCAGAGCACATGCCCAGGTTGTGGGCTCGATCCCCAGTGTGGGACATGCAGAATGTAGCCAATCGAAGATTCTCTATCATCTTTGATGTCTCTCTTTCCCTCTCCCTTACAAATTCTGAAATCAATGGCCTAATTAGTTTAGCTCAATGGGTAGAGCACCGGCCTGCGGACTGAAGGGTCCTGAGTTCCATAACAGTCCAGGGCTCATGCCTGGGTTGCGGGCTCAATCCCCGTATAGGGATATGCAGGAGGCAGCCAATGAATGATTCATCATTGATGTTTCTATTTTTCTCTCCCTCTCCCTTCTTCTCTGGAATCAATAAAAATACATATTTTTTTTAAAGTATGCCTGTAGGATTAGACACTTAAAATAATTTAAAAAATGATACAATGTTGGTAGTTATAAGGCTTTTTTAATGGACATATAGCTGTTTGTTATATTCTGTTTTTGTGTGTATTTGGACATTTTCCAAACTTAAAGGAAGAGAGAAATGTATGACTAACTGGTAGGAGTAATGTGTCAAGAATACCCAAGAAGAGATTCCATTTCATGGAGGGATTTGTGTATGTGAAGTGGTCTTCCCGGAGTATTTAGGAAAACTTCATTTTCTGTTATTCAGATGCTCTATTCACTCTGACACTTCTGATTACCAGATGAGTAGTGATTTCTCCACACCAGGCATTTCTGACACTGTTTATCTGGAGTTGGCATCAGATCTCACTAGATTAAGAGCTCACTCCCACAAGACTCCCCTCCTCCCCTTTAGATGTCAATCACAAGCCCAGGGTGGTGTTACCTGTCCTCCTTGCAGCCTGGTTATATATACATCAGTGGGTCCCATAGTGGATTTGCTAGAGCGGCTCACAGAACTCAGAGAACGGTTTTACTTACTCTGTTATAAAAGGATATACAGGGAGAATCCAAGATGGTGGCATAGGTAAACGCCTACACTGCTGCCTCGCACAACAATTTCAAAACTACAACTAAAAGACAGAACGGACATCATCCAGAACCACAGGAAGGCTGGCTGAGTGGAAATTCTACAGCTAGAAGGAAAGAGAGGGGCTCACAGAGACCCAGAGGAGCCGAAAAAAGCTGAGGTACAGAGATGCGCGCTGAGAGAGCGGGTGCCCGAGAACCTGGCTGGCTTTCTCTGGCAGGAGGGAAACGGAGACCCCCAATGGCATTGAACCCCTTATCCTACGACACTAAACCCCAGACCCAGCCGAAACTCATAGGGGGAGAGTTTGGACTGTGAAAAGGGAGAAGTGCACGGAAATTTAGGGGAGTCGCAAAAGATAGGAGGTTTGATCACGCACGCACATGGCTCTGCACGGAGGACAGATTGCTGATTGTGCTGCTGGCTTTCGCCACTGGGCGGGAGACAGACCCTCCCAACTGTGCCACTTCTGAGTCCACTGGGCCCCTGTTTCGGGGGAAACACTGGAGATCTAGACTCGTGTGGTCCTGGGGTGCAGGGGAGCTGGAAAGGCAGCGGTCTGGAGGCACTGAGGACACCTCCAGCGATTACCCAGTCACGTGAGACTCGGGGGCCGTGGAGGGCAGGGCCGACTGGAAGGCAAGGCCGTCCCTTAAGTCCTGAGACTCCACCCATCCCAAGCTCAACAGAGGCTTTTGTGGTTTTGTAAGTAAAAAAGTTTCCCCGACATAGTGAAAATGCCAAGACAAGGGAAGGGATCAAAAACAAAAGCAATGGAGGAAAAAAAACGACTGGATATAGAGTTCAAAACCATGCTTATAAGGTTTTGCAAGAATATGCTAGAAAAGATGGATAAGTTTATCAAGTCCCAAGAAGAGATGCAAAAGGAACAACTAGAGATGCTAGAGATGATGCATAAATTTTGCGAGTCCCAAGAGGAGATGAAAAAGGACCAACTAGAGACACTGACTGAAATAAAAAATATTATACAGAGTCCTAACAACAGACTAGAGGAAGGCAAGGATCAAGTAAAAAAATTGAAATATAAAGAAACAAAAAACACTCAACTGGAAAAGCAACAAGAGAAAAGAATCCAAAAGTGTGAAGATAATGTAAGGAGCCTCTGGGACAGCTTCAAGCGTACCAACATCAGCAGGGACCTGAGGCTATGCCCTCCTCTGTCCCCAAGCGGGTTGACTGGGGACCGCAGGGTGTATCCCCACCCATCTGGGCTTGACAGAAGACCTCAGGCCGTGTCTTCCTCCCACCTTCCCTGGCGTCAGGCTGGGAGACCTCAGGCCACACACACACATACCCCACCCCAGTGCCAGCCAGGGGACTTGAGGCCACCCCCCCTGCCAGGCGGGGCTTGATGGGGGACCTAAAAGTGTGCTTCCCATGCCGGTGCTGGGCTAGGGGACCTCAAGCTGTTCCCCCGCCCCTGCCAGGCCAAGGGACCTGAGGCTGCACTCTCCTGCCTTGCTGGCCTTGACAGGGGCCCTCAGGCTGTGCTCCCCACCCAGCGGGGCTTGATGGGAGACCTCAAGGTGCACCCCCAGTGCTGGGTTGGGGGAACTCAGACTGCGCCACCTGCCTAATGGGACTTGACGGAGGACCTGAGGCTGCGCCGCCTGCCAGTGGGGCTTGACAGGGGAACTCAGGCCATGCCCCCAGCACCAGGCCAGGGGACTTCAGGCCACGGTCCCCATCCCTCCACCCCGGCACTGGGCCAGGGGACCTGAGGTTGCACCTCCCTGCCTGGCTGAGCTTGACAAGGGATCTCAGGCCGTGTCCCTCACCCAACGGGGCTTGACAGGGGACCTCAAGATGCACCCTCAGTCCAGGGTCAGGGGAACTCAGGCCACGCTGTCCACCCAGCAATGAGATACTGTGAGAGAGACCACATTCACCTAAATTTTACTACTGTTATTACAGTTCTCTTTTACTAAGTTGATCTCTTATTATGTCTAAGTTATAAATTAAACTTTATTACAGGTATAAATGTATAGGAAAAAGACATAACATAAATAGGATTCAGTACTAATCTGCGGTTTCAGGCTTCTACTGGGAGATCTTAGAACTATCCCCTGTGGATAAAGGCGGGGGCTCGGGGACTGTTGAATTTACCTATGAAACTAAAGCAAGTAAGTTCTTTGCATCTGGGGGGTTACTCAGTACTGCACAGACTCAGTCTTGGTCTCTCTTCTCTGCCTTCATTGCCAGGCAGACTTCTATCTCTGTGCCTGAGTCCCCAACAGTTCAGCAGAAAGAGCACCTTTGCTTTTCCGGAGATTCTGACAAAAGTTCCAAACTAGTGTGATCGGCTTGGCTTAGGTCACTTCCTTATCTTTGGACCTGTGGCCAGAGGGTGAAATGAACCTACTGACTGGCCACTCAGAGCAGTGACAGTGATTTCCTGAGGGCTGCTTTCAAAGCAACACAGATTGATGTGGGGAGGCACACTGCAAATGCCAGGGGGAGAGGGTTAGAGGATGAGAATCACAGTTAGAACCTGGTAGTAGTTTTGTTTTTTAGGATTTTAGCAGTTTACAGTGGTACCTCGAGATACGAGTTTAATTCGTTCCGTGGGAAACTGAGACACTCGAGTCGCGGTAAACTGGTGGGTCCTGTGCAGCTGGCTGATCCGTGCGATTACTCGTATCTCAAATGTTGCTCGTATTTCAAAGCAAAAATCGCTCGCTCGGCGGCTCGTATCTAAAAAAATCTCGTATGTTAGGGCACTCATATCTCGAGGTACCACTGTATTAGGTTTTTCTGTGAAGCTTCTGTAATGTTTCTTAGTAAAATTCCAGTTTCCTTTCCAGTGAGTGTTCTTAAAATTATTAAGTTATTTATATTTTAGGTGCTGTAATGAATGAAATAATATTTAAACGTTTTTTCTGTAATATAGGAATATTATAGATTTTTATATTTTTTTCTTTTCTCCTGCTATGTAGTTGAACTCAATAATTCTAATGTTTCTTTTCATTCACTGTTTTTTTTGTTTGTTTTTTTGGTCTATGAAGTTATGTCATCGGCATATGTCTATTCCCTTCCAGTAGTTATATGTCCTGTTTTGTTGGCCATAAGTTTTTATATTTAGGCATACGTCATTTTATTATGCTTTACAAATATTGCTTTTTTTTTCTTTTTTTTTTTTACAAATTGAAGGTAAGACTCCTCGTCGTCAAAAAGATTATGACTTGCCCTAATTGGTTTGGCTCAGTGGATAGAGCATCAGCCTGCAGACTGAAAGGTCCCAGGTTCGATTCCGGTCAAGGGCATGTGCCTTGATTGCGGGCACATCCCCAGTGTGGGGTGTGCAAGAAGCTGCTGATCGATGTTTCTCTTCCATCGGTGTTTCTATCTACCTACCTTTCTTTCTGTAAAAAAAAATCAATAAAATACATTTAAAAATATGACTTTCAAAAGGCTTAGGTAGTATTTAGCATTTTTTAATGAGAAGGTATTTTTTAAAATTAAGGTGTACTAGTATGTGTTCACTTTGGCAGCATATAAATTAAGGAATGTGCATTATTTTGTTTTTAGACATAATGCTATTGCACATTTAATAGGTTACAGTTACATAACTTTTATATGCCCTGGGAAACCAGAAAATTCATGTGACCCAGAATGGTTTGAAGGAGGAATATGATAGGGTGAAAAATATTGGACTTGAATATGAGGGAATCAGAATTTCACGGACTCACTGTGTGTTTTAGAAACAATTTTTATCATCTTTTATGTCCTTAGTTTCTTTCTTGACTTCTGACCAATACCTTTCCCCTCCTGAGTACTTAACACATATACACCCATGGTGGATGATGTTTCTTCATAAAATATGGAACATTAGATAACTAAACTCAGGCCTCAGGTCCTGAAAAATCAGATTTATCTGATTTTCTATTCTAATTTTTTTTTTGAGAAGGTGGAGTCTAGATATTTCTCTTCTTTGCAGTACTTCAGTTATATTTTAATCCTGCAGCAAAATAGATACCTGGATGCTCAAAAGCTTTTCTCTCTGCTGCCACATTTACACTTTTATGCAGTTACTGGTGCCTCAGAAGTCCAAGGAGGAAGGGAAAACTATGCTGCTTTTTTTTTTTAACAATAAAGATTTCAAAATTTATCCAAAATAATGTGATCTGAGTGATTGTGGTGGCTGGATCTCCCAACAACACATTCTCTGACCTCAAATGACAGTACTGCTAAAGTTGAGAAACCCTGAAATAGTAGGAATTGCTTGTACAAAAGACTTGAGACTGGAACTGTTCTTAAAATTATTGAGAAAAGCAAGAAGGCCGGTGTGGCAAGAGCAAAGAGAAGAGAGAGAGGAATAAGTTCAGGGAATTGTAAGGGGCCAGACCATGTAGGACATTGTAGGGCACAATGAAGAATTTGGATTTTATTCTGATTGTAATAGAAAGGGATCAGAAGATTTTGAGCAGACGAGTGAAATAATCTGATTTCTGTTTTATAAGGCTTCCTGTATGGATAGTAGCCTCTAGGGCAGTGGTTCTCAACCTTCCTAATGCCACATCCCTTTAATGCAGTTCCTCATGTTGTGGTGACCCCCAACCATAAAATTACAACATGAGGAACTGCATTAAAGGGACGTGGCATTAGGAAGGTTGAGAACCACTGCTCTAGGGAAATAGAAGAGAGAATCTGCTAGTTTCTTCCCGATATCCAGTTTACTCTTCCTTAGAGTTTTCTGGGGTGGTGGTGGTGGAGGTGGTGATGTGTGTGTGTGTGTGTGTGTGTGTGTGTGTGTGTGTGTGTGAGAGAGAGAGAGAGAGAGAGAGAGAGAGAGAGAGAGAGAGAGAGAAAGAGGGGGGGAGAGAGAGAGTCAAAAGATGACTCCAAGGTTTATGACATGAGTCCTGGTAGTACTATCTACTGAAATGGGGGCAGTGGGGAAGGGTAGTCTGCAAAGCCTTTTAGACATCCAAGAGGTGATGTCAAGTAGATAATTGAATATACAGTTTTGGAGTTTGGGACTGAGGTCCACAATGGAGATGTGAATTTGAGAACCATCAATTAATAGATAGGTATTTAAAACTCTAAAATAATCCTTTTTTAAAAAATATATTTTATTGATTTTTTACAGAGAGGAAGGGAGAGAGATAGAGATAAGAGAGAGACATCAATCAGCCGCCTCCTGCACGCCCCCCTACTGAGGATGTGCCCGCAACCAAGGTACATGCCCTTGACCGGAATCGAACCTGGGACCTTTCAGTCCGCAGGCCGATGCTCTATCCACTGAGCCAAACTGGTTTCGGCATCTAAAATGATCCTTGATGAGGTCATCAAGAAAGTGAATGTAGCTAAAGAATTAAAGGGGGAATCTAGCACCATTGAGTGCTTGGCTCATTTACAAGTCAGAAATGAATAGGCAGCAGCCAAGGAAGGTGCAGAAGGAACAAAGAAGGAGGACGAAAGTGGAGCGATTGCAGGGTCTGGAAGCCCAGGGAAGCAAGCATTTCAAGAAGGCCCGTCACCTCAGAGGCTGCTGAGGAGATGTGAGGCCTCCTTTCCTACCTCAGCCCCAGACTTGCCACAGTTACCCCAGTTGGGTTACCATGTGAATAAAAGTGGTTGGGGATATCCCTGTCAGATGGGGTGGGAGATTTGCATTCAGTGAAGTACCTACCACCTGACATGTTACTTCATATTGTAGGTCACTTTGTGGAATTTGTGCCATATCACCTAAGATGCAGAGAGAGCCCCTCTCCTAAGTGATGGAGATAATGTTTATAGAGTCAGATTTCCACTTGTGAATTCCTCTCGCCTTTTTGTTGAGATATTTTAGATTTTCTTCTTGATTGAGATGACAATTTTTAATCAAAAATACACTCATGTCAACAAGAATTTTCTAAATTCTAGTAGGCTCCTAGGCCACATGCTGGTCTGGTGACTTATATTTTTATCCCTGCCCTATAAAAACCCACAGTATTATTTTGCTCTTCTATAATTAATGTGCACCTAGTTATCTTGAGTCTCATTTAACTTATTCATGTTCTGGATGATATTTTATAATTATCTTAATTAGTTAAGATTTATAGCAGTGTAGCTGAAATACAAAATTTCTTCCGTGTGTTGACATAGTAATACATTTTTTATCTATGTATTTTATTTTTCAAAGCAGGCTGTAAAACAACACACAACATGATTTAGTTTTTCCAAAAACCATCTCTAGGTACAAATGTAGGCTGCATAAAAATATGTAAATCAGTGATTATTCTATTTAGTAATATTTGGAACACTTATTTATGTATGTAGCTGATCTTTATTCCCCCTGATTTATTTGCAGTGAATACATATTACTGATGTAAAAGGTTTCATGTGAGCTTGGCACATGAAGTAGGAGTTCAGAAACCATCTGTTGATATTTTCACCAGCAGTAAAGCAGCATGTCCAGGGGCAGAATATAATTTTGTCTG
Organism: Lasiurus borealis; assembly: GCA_004026805.1. NCBI lineage: Eukaryota > Metazoa > Chordata > Mammalia > Chiroptera > Vespertilionidae > Lasiurus > Lasiurus borealis. The sequence goes on along the minus strand of PVJN01004403.1, from coordinate 12,091 downwards.
AATGGCTAGCATTTGGTGTTGGCTCAGCGACCCTTAGGCATGTGTTAGCTTTTCTTCCTTTTTCTTTCTCCTAAACATAGCATGGTACCGTCTTTATGCGCTAAATTAATACTGACTGCAAAGAGATCTTTGTTATTGTTTTGTTCATTGCTCTTTTAGTTGTAAATATTTAAACACTCACTATAATCAGTTTTTAGGTCAGACTATACATGTTAGTTTCCATAAGCTTGTTTTTTTTATATTTTCGTACTGTAATCTAATAATCTTCATAAGGCACTTTGCACAGTCCATGCATGTTCTACTTCCTTCTCTATCTCTGGACACACATTTAGATCTTTGTATCAATTTCCGGTCTTTTGTTTAGGTCATTATGTAATGACTCTGGAATTGTCATAATAACAAAAGAGCTAGGTTGAGGACACTTGGAAACAAAGTAATGTTTGAGGTATGAGGATTGAAGAGAAAAATGATTGAATGACTTTGGAACTTCTAATAAAAGCAACCATTTTGAATCAACTTCATTTCATTCACTTGAAACATGTAAACTAATGAAAAATAAATGCTAAAATCCCTGGAAATGTTTGACAGTGTGACATATAAGACAGTTTTACTTCTTCACTCTGCTGGGATTAAAAAAGACAAATAGTTAAGTGAGGTTGGGCAGAAAATGAACTTAGTGAGACTGTGTATTGAGGTGAAGATCACTGGTGTGTTGGAAAATGGGGTAGTCTCAGGTATTCTGTAATTTCAACAAGCAGATATTAAGGACTTAGGCCTCAGCTCTAGGTGAGGAATAATGAAAAAAAAAAATTTGGCCTTAGCTAGTTTTGTTCAGTGGATACAGCTTCAGCCTGGGGACTGAAGGGTCTCTAGTTCGATTCCAGTCAAGGACACATGCCCGGGTTGTGGGCTCCATCCCCAGTAGGGGCTTCAGGGGACAGCCAGTCAGTGATTCTGTCTCATTTATATTTCTTTCCCTCCCTTCCTCTCTGAAATCAATAAAATACATTTAAAAATAATTTTTTTGAAATATTCTAGGAAGTAAAGTTGAGTAAATCCTCCAGAATTATGGTGGTGTGGAAAAGACGATCTTTTGGGATTCAAAAGAGGATTACCTTAAACTAACATCTGTTTTAATTAATAAAGTATAAAAATTACCAAAAAGGCTCTGGCCAGGCGGCCCGCAGACTGTAGGGTCTTGGATTTGATTCCTGGTCAAGGGCATGGACCTGAGTTGCAGAATCAATTCCTGGCCCCTGTAGGGGTATGTACAAGGAGGCACCAATCGATGTATCTCTCACATTGATGATTTTTTATCTCCATTCTTTCCTCCTTCAATTCCTCCCTTCCAGCCTTTCTGAAAGTCAATGGAAAAAATATTCTCGATTGAGAATTAACAATAAGAAATTACCAAAAGAAAAGATTTTCTGATTATGCCCATAAACACAATAAATACCCTTAGCAGCAAATCTGCTACATATACAGGGGAATGGGATAGCAAAGTCATGCCCTTTCTCTCCTCCATCAGGGATTCCCAGAAAAGTCGGTCTCATTTTAGTAGATCCTTGATTGATGTTTATAATCCAGAATGTTCTATGGAGGCAAAAAGGGAAGGGTCACTTATTGTCTATACTCAGCAATTGGGATTTTGAAGGATTTAAGTCATACCCAAAGGTTTCTCCTAATGCAGAAGTTTGATAATGGCCTGTTATCCGAAATTCCATCCATTTGGGATGCATTGGGGTGAATGGATTTATTTCTCTAATGTAAATGCCAAGAGTAAGACCGATGTACTGAGGGACTGGGCAGATGTTTTGGGGTTGGGGATTTCTTAAGAGGCAGGAGAAGCTGCTCTTTTTCAAGCCCCAGGTGCCTTCCCCCTGTTTATCATTGCTTTTCCATCCAATCTCAGCAGCTGTTCTCTGCTGTGGAGATGATAAAATGTGAGGCTCATGCCACATAGGAATACCGCAGGCCATCCCACTTATTACTCTTGCCCCAATCCCTTTCCCACTGTCAGTGAAGACTGAGCTCTGCCTCTCAGTCTGCATTCCCATCCCCATGGTCTGACTGTGTGTGGAAGACGTCAGGGTTCCTCTCTCCAAGGTATCCACCCACTGTTGTCACAGGAAGACAGAGCAAGGTTAGAGATACAGCCTTTGGAGTCAAACAGACGTGGCATTGGATCTCTACTACACAGCAAGTTTCTCTCTGTAAGCCTCAGAGGTATCATCTGTAAATGGATGAATCGCTGTCACCCGCAGAGTTGCTTCACTGCATATAAAGTGCTTGGTAGAGCTGTAGCTATAGCTCCACTGACATTTTAAATTCAAATGTCTCTTTTGTTCCCCTCCTTGCCACATCTGTTCTGCAACCTCACTGGATACCGCAGTTCAGGAAATTTTCTCCATGTGAAAAGCAGCCATCCGCTGCCCTGGGTCACACACTTCCATGTTCATAACTTTAGAGTCTGTATTTTCGCCAGGTTTCTCAGGAAGATCCCAAGGACTAGCCTATCCCTGGGTCAAGCAGGTTGGGGTCTGTTCCAGCCGGGGAGGTCGGCTAAGACAGATGTGTATAGAAAGGATGGGTAGAGGCAGGCTGGAGGTTGAGCTCTATCCTCTCTCTGGATGTGTTGTTTATGCATCTGTTAGTTTATGCAAACTTAGAGCAGATATTCTGTGAAATGAGCTTTTTTTTAAGGTCCAGGGTAACTATTGGTTTGATTAGCTTTTAATGAATTGCTTACAACACAAATATTTTGCACAAACATATTTACATTGTCATTCCATGCAGCATGTGTAGGAGGAGGGAGGGACTTTAGTTCTTGTTCTCGTCAGTCCTTATTAGGAAAGAAATTTAGATTAAATAATGCATCCAAAGTCAAATATGTGGTAGGTTAATGGAGACCACATACCAAATGTCTGCCTTTTACCACTGCAGCATCTCTCCCCACACATTCCTCCACAGCACCCTCCTCCTCTCACCGCTCTTCCACTCAGCTGTGAGAGGGTGCTCCCAGCACTGTCACAAAGTGCCCTCTTCTGCCCCCTGCATCGGGGCCCTTTTCTGAACTGTCCCTTTTAGAAGAGGATGGGGTAACTCACTCTGTTCCCTTGTTCCTCTCTTCGGAGAGCCTTTTCCTTCCCACCTCACCCTTTAGCATTTCTCCTCCAGTAGCCCTGGCTTTGCATATCTATTTACTGATTTGTTCCCCACCATTAGAAGGTAACTCATGAAGACAGGGATTTGCTCATTGTCTGTCTTGTAGTACCTTCTGGCCTTTTTTGTGCTTGTACACATCAGGCATTCACATACAACATATTGTTGGAAAAATGAATGCCTTGGTTGTATTGGTCTAAAGCTGTACGAGTGTGACCCCAGAGCACATGTATATGACATCTCTACTTCTTTCATCCTCCCTTTGCTATCGCCTGCCAAGAAGCTGAGGAAGGAGGAGGAAGAGTTTGTATACCTGAGGACGCAGCTCTCCCCCTCCTGTGTTTGTGCGGTGTGGAGCTTTGGGACACCCTCATTCTCGTGCATGCCAGTTAAGGTTGAGTTTCTGTCATGTCCCTGCTCTCAGTGCATCCAGCCCGCAGCTGTGTCCAGCTGTTTAGAGCCTGTTGAAGGCAGTGGGACACACTGGCTAAGCACATAGACATCTGAGTCTTGTGACCACTCTGCCGCATCCAGTTTGTGTTCCCTTGACAAAGTTTGAACCTTTCTGTGTCTTAGCCTTCTTGTCTGTAAAATAGGAATGACCTTATGCAGTTGTTGCCAGGATTAAGTTAAATGATCCATGTGATACCTGTAACACAGGAGAAATACACACTGAGTATTCCATTAAAGCTGGCTGTTAAGTATGGTACAAATTAAATGCCATTTATTTCATTCATGTCTCATGTCTGTGGGCTGCTAGGTCTGCTTCCTTTGTGGCCCTCACCCTGCCCCATCTGACGCGAATCATTGATGGGGTATAGCTTTGAAGGAGGTTTGTGGTAGAAACCCATACCTGTAGTTTAGCCTGTAGTTCTGATTGTTTACTTTGGTGTGAGATTTCTGTTTGTTTGTTTTAGTTTGGTCCTAGTGATTTCCACCAGGAAAAATAATTCAGAGGGATTGTCACCATGAGTAACTTCCCTGAATTTCTTTCTCCCGGAAGCAGAACTCTGACTAGTGGGACAGGCGCTCACAGCCAGGCATCTGAAATGTGCGCCAGGAAGTGAGCAGTTCATAAATTTAAGTCTTATTTTTGGCTGCTCCAAGGGACAGTATTGGGCCAGAGCGTCGGCATTGGGGTCTTACAGACCAGTCTTCTAGGAGCCAACAAAAACTGCAGGACAATTCCATTGTTTTGTAAGATTTTAGTTCCTTGCAAAAGGCAATTGAAACTTTCCAACATTCATTACCTTCCCAAGGCAGTTCACTGAGTGCATCTGTGTCCCTGCCAGTTGGGTAAATTGCAGACTCAATAAAGAAAATTTGTTAAGTAAGTAATCTTCTATGTAAGCCTGTGAAATTTGAAATACATTGCAAGAAAAAAAAATGTGATTGTATGGTACGTGATAAAAGTGGCAAAAGTTTTTGTGGTCAAATTTGGTATGGACAAAATAAATGTAAACAATTAGGGGAAATATCACTAACCTGGAGGGTCTCTGCTCAAGTTGCCCTTTTAAGTGGCAATTTTTGGCTCTCCTTTAAAGAAAAAGAAATAGTTAATCGTAGAGAACACCTTGCAGCTGGGGTTAACTCAAGCAAGGAAACAGGACCCGCATGGGAACCAAGAGGAGGGGGCCTGCCTGCAACTAGGATCAGTGCAGCAAAGCTTCCAGAGGACCCAGGAGAAGAGGCTGGTGCTCTGGAGAACAGCTTTAGCAAGTCCAACAGCTTGTAGATAATTATATATCCATATCTGAAAATGTTTGTGTTATATAGTATTTCTAGTATATACATTATTATAATTACATATGCGGGCTGTTTCTTTGTCTGCCCATGGTCTCTCTTCAGGTGTCTGGTTATGTAGTTCTCTCTCCTGCATTGATTTAATGGCACAAAATGCAACACAACCAGGTGCAATGCACAAGGCACTGAACAGAAATGTATTCACGATGTTTATAACCACAAATAAGGTGACCATTACAGAGAGACAAATTAGGGGAAAGTAGAGAAAGAAGAAGAGAGAAAAGAGGAAAAAAGAAAAGAAAGGAATGCCAAAATGAAATTGGGAGAAGGGAGAAAAAAGAAGGGAAAAAAAAGTAAGAGAGAAAAGAAAGAGAATAAGAAAGAAAAGAGAAACAAATTATATATATGAGGAGAAAACTCCAATGGAAAAGCCACTAATCCCAACAAATGCTGGCAACAAGTAACTGGAGATTAATACAAACTACAACTAACAAATATCAAGGGAGGCGAGGGAAAACAGATAAAAACAAAGTAAACAAAAAGCAAAATGAAACAAGTAGAATAAGCAAAAACACACAAAAAATATAAAAAATCAATATAATCAACGTTCAAGCAAACAACAACAAAAGGATATAGAGAAAAACAATTTTTTGGATGGTGAAGACAGAGAAGAGAGAGGTGGGTATGGACTTGGAGTAGGGGATTGGAAATCAGATATATAAGTGGGGTGAAATTTTAACCGGGTAAAAAGAAAGAATAGGGAAAATTTAAAGTGGGAAAAGGGTAAGAGAAACAAGACAACAAAAGGGGAAAAGTCAGGAAGAGAGTGATGGCATAACGGTAGAGTTGAGAGAGTAAAATGATGCTAAAGGAAAGATGAAAATAGAATGTAGAACAGTAATTTTAATGTAAAATAAAGAGAAAATAAAATGACACTTCTTTTTTTTTCAAAAAGGTAAAATAGTAGTAATACTGGTTGAAAATAAAAATGTAATAATTAAAAAGGAAAAATCAATTGAGGAAAAATTTATTTTTTAATTAAAAGATGAAAAATTTAAAGTAATAAAAAATAATAGAATATGTAGTAGTGAAGGTCATTCACTTCCTCTATTGTTCTGTTTGGCACGCCTGTTTCCCAGTTGGGATGGTATTGCAGTTCCCTGCTTTCCACTGCTGCTCAGTGTTGTAAGCCACTACTGGTTTTTAAGCAGGCGGTGTGTCTTAATCTCTCTATTCTTTTGTGATTACACAAGAGTCAATTTGTGAGTCAGTCTTTGGGTGGCAGAATTGACCTCTGAGACTATAGGTCCTCTCTAACCTCTGCTTAGATCCTGCTTTCCCTGTGGCACTCAGTACCGGTTTGTGGGAGTGGGTTGCCCCAGAGCTGGTTCTCTGATGGTTGTTCTGCACTCTGATCCCCAGGTTCCAGAAAAACAACTTTCCCCCCTGCAGTCTCTTAGGATGTCCTCAACTGGGTGATCCTATGTGTTGGGCTTAGCGATCACAAGCAAGAATCTGAAGAGAAAAGAGCACAAGTCTGTGCAGTCCCTCTTCCCCGCTCCTGTCCAAGCAGCTGGCACACTTTAATAACTCCCAGGCTGTCTCTCTGAGTCAGATCAAAATGGGTTGCTTTCTAGAGATCCCCTCTGTTAACAGCGCTGAGGGCCCCCTCCCACATTCAGGGATCACGCCAGGCCCAAAAGCCACGGATTTCTTTAGGTGCAGCTTTTCCCGGTCCAGTTCCCATAGTGTGCACGTCTCTCTGCTCTGTGCGAGCAGCAACCTCACCTTATCCCAGGCAAAATCTGACCTTTCCATGTGGCTTGTAGTGCTCCTCTGAATCCGAGTGTTTGCACCGATTGGGCAGCGGTGCTCTGGGTCTAGTAGTTGTTTGGTGGGTGCAGCAACTGTAGATTTTCAGGCTTCCCATAACATCCACTTTCCCCTTCAAGATGGCGCAGTCTCCACGTTCGTGCTGGTGGCAGTGGGGCTGCCTCATCTGGGGAGCCCCATCCAGCAGTCCCCCACCTTCTCTGGAAGATAACTGTCCCTTAACTCGCCAATAAACACTCCCAGTGCAACCCTCAGCTGTTCTCTCTGTCTGCTCAGCGACAAGGCTTGGGACACGTTCATCTATTCCGCTGCCATTTTTTTCTCCTCTAATAGTGTAATGTAAGGTAGTGTTAGGAATATGGTACTTTTAAAATTAGTTTCCTGCTTTAATGGATTATTTCATCAACCAACTCCTAACATGGATAAGGTGAGGGTTTCTGCTGGACTGACAGATGGAATTGTCTAGTAGGTTTGTTGACTCCTAGAAGACTAGTCTGTCAGCTTTGTTTCATAAGAGTAGAAGTATGACATAAAGCTATGTTAATTACTATGTTATTAACACTCTTACCAAAGTAACCTGTATCTTTGGATTCCATTTCAATGGAATGTCTTAGAGTAAAACTGACTTTTCAGATTTTTTATCACATGCCTTTTACTCTGCCCTCTGAATGCTGTGTAGATATAATTGGAATTGTGGGTTGTTCTGGTTTAGGAGCTCACAGACAGTCAGGTTAATGTGAGCCAGAGTCCAGAGGAGGGGAGTGGAGAATAGGGATGGGGAAGGGAGAAATTGGCAGGTCCTATGCACCTTGAGGCTTGCTATTTGGTTGACTTGTAGGCATCAGGCACCCAGGTCTAAAGATGAGAACAAAGGCAGATCCTTCTAAAGCTTGGTGACTTTTAAACCTCATATAATTTCAGATTTCCAGTTAATTGTTACCTTCTACTCAGATTGGTGGCTGGGAATTTATTGCACTAATGTGGTAGCAGCCCATAACCTAAGAACGCCTGGCTCTTGTTTCCACAGGTTCTGGGGCGGTGTTTCCTGACCGTGGTGCAGGTCCACTTCCAGTTTCTGACCCAGGCCTTACAGAAGGTCCAGCCAGTGGCGCACTCCTGTTTTGCGGAGGTGGTTGTGCCTGAGAAAAAGAGCAGCAGCGGCTTATCTGGCCATGGCCATACACCCGAACTGGAGGAAGCCGTGCGATCTTGGAGAGGGGCTGCTGAGGTAACTCTGACTTTGGGGAGATTGCTCCCTGTGCTCAAACAGGAGAGGCCTTTGCCTGTGGGTTCTTAAAAGAGCCTTCTTATGTAGAATTTTAAACTGTAACCAGTAACTTGTTCATTCATTTAACAGAGAATGTCTGTGTAAATGCCCACTTTGTCAGACATGCACCGGGCACTGGTGACAGCCTCTACTCTTCCTTGTTGGAGAACGGGCTCACAAAATCCGGTTAAGGGACTGTGATGGAGGTGTGTGGGAACCCGGAGGAAGGGGCCTGCTTGCAAGTAGGATCAGTGCAGCAAAGCTTCTAGAGCAGCAGTTCTCAACCTGTGGGTCGTGACCGCTTTGGGGGTCCATCAACCCCATCACAGGGGTCGCCTAAGACCATCAGAAAACACAGATATTTACATTACGATTCACAACAGTAGCAAAATTACTGTTAGGAAGGAGCAAAGAAAATAATTTTATGGTTGGGGTCACCACAACATGAGGAGCTGTATTAAAGGGTCCTGGCATTAGGAAGGTTGAGGACCACTGTTCTAGAGGAACCAGGGAGAAAAGGCTGGCGCCTCTGTCTCTAAAACAGATTGGAGCTGGCTGCAGAGAGTGAGTGGTCAGCCAGAAGGATAGGTGGGGATATAGTTGATGAGAACACATTTCTTGTTGGCAGTTTAATATTCCTTTGTTTCCAAGGCAGGGGGAAAAGAAGCCTTTTCAAGTTGGGACTCTAACTAGCACTTAATTTTGTTTTACAAAGTAAAAATAATTTATGGAGTAGTATAAGGAGTAGTATATTGATTTATTATATAATATTTATTATTTACTAAGTAAATATTATATAATATTTAGGTTGAATCATTCCATAATTAAATTGGTAAATTTTCATTTTATGTTTTAGAGATCTTCTTCAATCAATTTCTTTTAAAAAATTGTTGTTTTATTTGTTAAATATGTTTTTATAAATTCCAGAGAGAGGGAGAGGGAGATAGAAACATCATTGATGAGGGAGAATCATGGATCAGCTGCCTCCGGGAAGCCCTCTACCCTGAATCTGGCCCACAATCCAGCTGTGTGCCCTGACCAGAAATCAAACCGGTGAACTCTTAGTTCATGGGTCAACACTCAACCACTGAGCCATATCAGCCAAATTTTTAAATGTGATTTTTTTTTTTTTATACCTTAACTGAGCCGTGCCAGCACAGCCAAGGGTTCGCGAGCTTGAGGGAGGGCCGGTGAAGGATGAAGAAAAGAGAGACAATGAGAATAAGCTGGGTCTGGGTGGATCTTCTCTGTGTGGCTGAGACCACAGAACAGATCCAGACTGCAAGCTGAGGCTTTATTTTATAGTCAGAGGTAAACAAGGTGATTTACAATGTTCTTGTGAGTTTCACTTGTTTTGGCAGCACTTGCTGCACCTCCCTCAGCCCATTAGCTACCCAGGAAAGATGTAGGGAGCATCACAAGATCAAGCTTCATTATGCTAAGCGGGCTATGCCCTCTAAGCTGGGATTTGTGGCTTTGCCAGCAGGTTAGTCCAAGGCTTAACCCTATAACCGCTCCCTACATCTCGCCCTTCTTTTAATTTTAAGCTACTAGTAATGTAAGTAAAACTTAAACATCAAGAACAAAATTCTTAACAAAACAATGCCAGTGCAAAACCTAATAACAGAAAAATGCCAATGTAAAACCCAGACATGGTTATTAATAAAACAATGCCAGTGCAACACTACAATAATAGAGAAATCAAACTACAACAACATTTTTCTACAAAATGAGTTTCTTTTGCTGTTTTACTCAAAAGTCCTCGGACTTGGCTGGGCAGGAGTTTGCAGAAGACTGGCAGCTAAGCAATGCCAGCGTGGCCAGAAACATGATGGAGGGAGTAGCTTCCACTTCTTGCTTTTCTGCCATCTGCTGGGCCTCAGTGGTTAACTTATTCAGCTGACCCCATGTTGGCACCTCGGTCTCTTGTATAGCCTTCATCATCTTCCTTTCCGCTTTGCTGTCATCGGGCAACTCTCAGTCTTTTGAACAGTGGGACAAGGAGCTTCTCTGGATCCATGATGCACGTAACTCTCTGGCACCAAAATTGGCTGTGCTGCTCCTTCTGAAAAGATACAAACACAACCTCTTCCCCACATCATTACTGGGCCTGGTCCAGACCATTGTCCAGTTTCTGCATCCTTCCATCTGGCTAACCCCACGGAGGCTGTTGTACAGGAGGCCCGATGCTGTATGACCATCTGCATCGCAATTCAAACCATTTAAAGTATAAAGAACATGACTGAGTTTGTTTTGAGGTGACACATAACATCTGTTTCCTCCTTTCTGTTTTAGTAATTGCATTTTAAAAGTACAATTTGCTCTTTCCACTGTTGCTTGACCTTGAAGGTTGTAAGGGATACCAGTTTTATGACAAAGTTGATACTGCTGACAAAAATGTTGAAAAGCAGAACTAGTGTAGACGGGTCCATTGTCTGTCTTTGGCTCTAAGGGAGGACCTAGTACCACAAAGGCAGCTAGGCAGTGGTTAATTACATGCTTGGCACTCTCTCCTATTTGGGGAGTCGCAAAGATAAAGTGGGAGCAGGTATGTACATAACATGTTCCCATCTATTTGCTTACCAAGTTCTGGTATGTGGGTGCCATCCATTTGCCAAATTTGATTAGGTTTAAGACCCCTAGTATTAACCCCCAATGATTGTACAGGGCAATGAATTACACACTGAGAGCTCTGCTTAACAATTTGACGAACTCGCTCCCTAGAAATACGGAATTGTTTGCGTAAGGCAGCAGCATTTTGATGATGCAAAGCATGGGAGATGGGCGAGAGAAAATGGGGTAGCCCATTGCATTACAGCAAGGAGGCGATCAATAGCACCATTGCCTGTAGCTAATGGACCAGGGAGACCTGAATGAGATCGGATATGACCAATAAAGCAGGGATATTGTCGCTCTCTAATGACTTTTTGAAGGTTGAAAAATAAATGAAAGAGTTCCTCTGAATTAGTGTGCCCTACAGTAGCCGTTTCAATTAGTTTGGCCATACTTGCCAGATAGGTTATGGGCTCCGTGGTAAAATCTGTCATGGCATAGATAAGAGCCTGTATTTCTACCCGTTGTGGGGTTTGAAGGACCTTTGCCCTTCTACTGCAGTAGAATACAGCTTTTCCAGAACTGGATCCATCTGTAGAAATGGTTAATGCCTGAGGTACAGGTTGTGACTTCACTGTCTTTGGGAAGGTAAAGGTAGTAACTGAGAGAAATTGTAAAACTCTATTTACCAACCTGTCTGGAGAAATGAGCAAGTGCAATTTGCGAATTTGTTGATCATTGCCAGAGCCAGTCTTTGTATAGCTGTAAAAGGCACTGCGATAACGTCAGGGTCTCAGCCCACTAATTGGCCTGTTTGAGGTATTAGCTGGGAAACTGAATCATGGAAAAGAGTTAATACTTTAGTTGGAGAATGAGCCAAATATAGCCATTGAACAGCTCAGGAGCTTGCCAAATGGCCCCAGTGGGTGTATGTGTGGTAGGGAAAATTAAAACCTGGAAGGGAAGGGAGTAATCATTTCTAGTAAGTTGTGCTGAACTTAAGGCATCCTCAGTTTTATGTAAGGCTGTCTTCACTTCCTCTGTCAAGCAGCGTGGCGATGATGGAGATGAATCTGCCCTTAGTATATGAAATAAAGGGCTTAAGTCAGCAGTGGTTAATTCTAAAGCAGGTCAAACCCAGTTAATATCTCCTAATAATTTTTGGAAGTCATTTAATGTAAGTAAAGTGCCGGTCCGAATTTGAACTTTCTGAGGTTTTATTGTTTTCCCCTCGATAATGTTGCTAAGATAAGTAAAAGGAAATGTCTTTTGAACTTTTTCGCGTGCTATGCATAATCCAGCACAATGCAGGGAATCCAGCAAACCCATATAAATATTATTTAGATGCGTTTCATTTTTATGAGCTAAGGGAATGTCATCCATATAATGAATAATATAAGCCTTGGGATATTTTTTCCTTATAGGATGTATGGCTGCAGCCACAAAATCCTGACTTAAGGTAGGACTATTGGCCATGCCCAGAGGCAATACTTCAGCATATCTCACCCCCATCATCCCAAACCCATGGCGCTG